>JAJJWW010016670.1:0-105822 GCA_023531295.1 Papaver armeniacum
TTTCCACCCTATGCAATTCTGATTCTTCAGTCATTACAGCTGAAAAGAGAAATGTTGTCATAAATCTTTAGAATTCCACAACCCAGCTCCAGTGACACTAGTGGTGTAAACATAGTGTAATCAATAATTTACTTATCAGCATGTTTATCCTACTATATAAACGTGCGCTAGGGTTAGTTGTTCTCACTTTTGGTTCGTTCTTACCCTTGTCTTCTTATCTTCTTCACGCCGCCTCAAAATAAAACCACAACAAGTAATGGATTCAGATCTGGATGATCAACAACAATAACACAACATCCATCATAATGATTTCTCCTCTCAACCAAGTTCCGTTTCTGTCTGTCCCGTTTTTTGAAGCTTTTAATTATGAAGTCTTTCTGTAGAAGAGGTTGATAGAGTAAAATAGAGTAGAGATGGAAAATGCACTGGCCGAGTTCACGAAGATTTGTAATTTCTAGTAGTATTTGTAATTTCTTTGGTTTTGAAAAATTGATTGAATATGTACACAGATTAATTTGTTTCTGGTGGGAAAATTTTAGGGAATTCAGCTCTGTTTAGCCATAAGACGGCTGTGAATGACAACTCCGTATAGCCATTCAGCTCATGTATGAAGATTATCTGAATTTCTTAAATAATGAACTGGAGGGTTGTATTGGACTTGCGAATGAAACTTTACCAAATTCTAAATGAAGCCATTTCAGATTCAGTTGATGAATGGTCATCAAGACCTCATTGTTAAAAGCTAGAGCTACTTACACTTCTGACTCCAAAATTATGTAAAGTTTGTTCTTCCATTTGGCTAAGTAACTTAGTGGATGGATGAATTTTGATAACCGTCACATTAAAAACTAAAAAAGGGTTGTTTTGCCTAGAAAATTAATTTTACTACTTCAGTGAATTTGCTGTGTTCCATTCTTTGCCTGCTGTAATAATCCACGAAGCCAAACTGAAAACAAACCATATAGAAAACAATTCATACTATTATATGGTTCCATATAGTTTGTTCATTCATACTATAAAGAGACCAGAATACAAACCATATAGAAAACAAATAACTAAACTTAAATTAGTCTTAAATTATAATTACTCGTTAACTTGATTTTTAAGTACAAGCTGAAAGGATCTTCACTTGAAAAAGGAGAACACATTAGCTTGGATTAACATATACAGAACAATAAAATCTTCAAAATGGCATTTACATTTTATGGTAAAAAAACTTCTCGCTCGATTGAAATCTACCGGTTTGTGATTGTTAAAAAAGAAAAAGAAGAAAATGTTAACCGCGCTACTGGGAAGAACAGAATATATTAAAATGGCAAGAGTTCAAAAGATGATAGTTTTTTGAGAGGAAAAATCATTGTGTGGGGAAGTTGTTGTTGATGTTTCTGCTTCCATTGATGGATCATGAATTCGGCTGTTGTTGCTTTTTAGGTTTAGAATTTGGATTTTTTTTTTTTCTCTGTGCGGCTGGATAGATGGAGGCTGAGAACGTATGAGGACAACTATTCTGCTTATAAGCCTTTCAAATTAGGGTTAAATGGTGATCGTTGATATGTTTTCTATTTAACGGCTCACACAAATTTTATGACTGAAGTTTAAATTATTTGACTCGTTCGAAGATTTTAGAGCACATCTCTAACTCTTTCACGGTCCGTAATTCCAATTCCCAAGTATGAATATGCTCGATTCATTATGTCATTCTGCCCTCCTATTGGTTATTACATGTTTTCTTTCTGTTGCCTGAAAAAATGATTCTTATGTTTACTCTAGACTAGACAAGGAAACTGCTCCACTTGACTGGGGTGGCATATTAAGATTCCATAAATTGTATCTATATAGCGATTGTTGCCTATCTGCTTCTTCTCAAATGCGCAACCTGCTGCCTTAAGTAAATAATTGACATGCCAACGCAGGCGCGAGTATAAATCTTTCAAAGATTTATTGGACACATCGATTTCAATTGCATTATTTGAAGTAAAATTAGAGGATTCCACAGATTTTTCATGAACATGTGCAACAGGATATGTGATTGTTTCATCCTTACTTCTTCAAGCCGTGTATGCATTGTGATGGGACAAGCGTGGTTGTGAAGGATCTTAAGCGAGATGACAACATGGTGGAAGAGAATTCCTGGTAGAGATGCTTGACCGATGCATTAAGTTAGTGCCTTCAAGCCAAGCTAATTGGAAACGATAAGGGCAAGGACCCCAATCCGAGTCTGACAAACATAACTCAATAGGAAAGTGATCCAAGAAAGGTCTTGCAAGGCGCTTGAAGTGGATATTTGGAAAATGATCTTCCCAATCCCAAGAGAAAAGAAAACGTTCTGATGTTGCTCTTCCTATTGGGCGGTCTACTCAAGTGTACTTTGACCAGGAAAGAGGCAAATCCACAAGATAACGTTCATTACATAGGTCATTAAAGAAATTCATTGAGTTTGATACTCTACGATAACCTCTTCTTTCCGCCATAAATCTTATCTCATTGAAGTCTCCACCGAAGCATAAAGGCATGCCCTCCCAATAACCACGTAATGTAGCTAACTCCATGAAAAATTCTTTCTTTTCATTCACGTTGTAAAGACCGTAGACACCAACTAAAACCCAACAAAAATTATCCTCCAAGTTACGACATGATATACTTATAGTAAAAATGCCTTCAAGAAAATCGTCAATTTCAATCATATCCAAATTTCATATCAATAAAATTTCTCCCGATCTTCCATAAGAATTTAACAAAATCCATCTACAAGGAGTAGAGCCCCAATATTGTCGCACAATAACCTCATTTTTATGGGTAAAAATCGTTTCCGCCGATTTTGGTAAATTCGGTAGGTGAGTGAGAAACTGGTTTAAACCCTAAACAAATGTGCTGCACGTGAGCACTTTCTAGATTCAAGAGATCAATCTTTACAAGTCAGGCCTAAACCAAGAAATGGTCGTTCCAGACTTGCTTCGGTCACAAAGTGGAGGAGAAGGGTTGATTTGGGGAGGAAGCAAAGAAAGGTGTTGAGACCGAGAATAATCTGGGAGAGTAGTGTCTCGACTTGTATCGGAAGGTGAAAGCTTCGGAAGCTTGCAAGAGATGAATGCTTTTGGAGACCTTGCAAAGTTGCCTTTTCCGAGAGCATTGTGTTTTTCTCCTAACAAGAGACTTGTTGTTTGGTGGAAATAGGTAAGACCTATTTATACAAGTCGAGATTGAAACGCACCTGGCCTCATGAAGGAAGAGAGTAAAGGGTGAAATAATGGGAGGAGGTGGTAAACGCATGGTGTTTATGGGTGAAAATGTTTTCACCATTATTTCCTCATTTATTTGACCGCTTTATTCCTATTCACGCTTTCTTAATGTGAGCGTAATATACGCTGCATGTTGTGACCGCCAAACCAAGACCCTGGAAAGCATCCCCCATGGAGTCCTAAACGAATGTTTTCAATAAATCTCCCTCATGGAGATGCCATTTCTAAGGAAATCAACCTTTTGGTTACAACTACGGACTTCCCAGGCACTTTACACCACTTTATGATGAGCCACTGTGAGTTGATTCACGGACTCTTTATCTTCTTTCCCCCAACAAATTTAGCTTTGCTAATGCCTTTTTAGATAGGTGTTGATGGTGGTTTTTAAACAAAGGGTAAAATCGTAAAACCCCAAATAACCTAATGTCACCTGTGACACATTTATTAGGACATTTAATGCATGTAGTCAGTAATTAATAGGGGGTATTTTTTCAAATTAGGGTTACGACGAACAAAATCCTAATTCCCCTCTGTGCCAATGGCAAATCATGCCACGACCACACCTAGCCCAAGCTAGCCGCACCTCTCGTGCCAATGGCAAATCATGCCGACCACACCTAGCCAAGCTAGCGCACCTCGTGCCAATGGCAAATCATGCCACGACCACACCAAAACGCGCCAAAGCATGCCAACTATCTTTGGCCGCACCTCTCGTGCCAATGGCAAATCATGCCAGCCACACACCTAGCCCAAGGTTTAACATTGGTTGGCGAGGTTATTCAAGTGGACCTTGCCGCCGCAGAACAAATGGGCACCTTATTCAAACCACGACCTTGCCGCCTTTCCCGAGAGTGTAAGTGTAGTATATTTCTCCCGACCAGAGACTTGTTGCTGGGTGGAAATAGGTAAGACCTATTTATACAAGTCGAGATTGAAACGCACCTGCAGCCTCATGAAGGAAGAGAGTAAAGGGTGAAATAATGGGAGGAGGTGGTAACCGCATGGTTTAATGGGTGAAAACGTTTTTTCACCATTATTTCCTCTTTTATTTGACCGCTTTATTCCTTTTCACGCTTTCTTAATGTGAGCATAGTGTACGCCGCATCTTTGTGACCGCCAAACCAAAACCCTAAAGAAGCATCCCCGTTTGTGTCGATGTCTCGAGTGTTGGTTGCATCTTGAGTGCAAGTGGCGCTGCTAGTGGCGCGTGTGGCATGTGCCAATGGCATGTGCGGAATGCCTTGGTGGTAGGTTGCACGGTTTGCAAGTTAGGTTACCAGGGTGTGTGTTTGGCACATGCCATTGGCATATGCCAATGCTTGGTGGTAGGTTGCACGGTTTTGCAAGTTAGGCTACCGGTGTGTGTGTTTGGCATGTGCGGAATGCCTTGGTGGTAGGTTGCACGGTTTGCAAGTTAGGCTACCAGGTGTGTGTTTGGCATGTGCCAATGGCTCGTGCGGCCATGTTGACCTAGTTGCAAGTCTTGCAAACCTAGGGCGCTATGTTTGGCTTGGGCCAAAGGCATAGCGGCTTTGCGGGGCGTGTTGTTGGCATGTGCCAATGGCACGTGCGGCCATGTTGACCTAGTTGCAAGTCTTGCAAACCTAGGGCGCTATGTTTGTCGTGGGCCCAAGGCATAGCAGCTCGGAAATATGGCTTGCGGCACGTGCAGCCATGTTGACCTAGTTGCAAGTCTTGCAAACCTAGGGCGCTATGTTTGGCGTGGGCCCAAGGCATAGCGGCTCGGAAATATGGCTTGCGGCACGTGTTGGCATGTGCCAATGGCACGTGCAGCCATGTTGACCTAGTTGCAAGTCTTGCAAACCTAGGGCGCTATGTTTGGCGTGGGCCCAAGGCATAGCGGCTTAGAAATATGGCTTGCAACACGCGTTGGCATGTGCCAATGGCACGTGCGGCCATGTTGACCTAGTTGCAAGTCTTGCAAAACTAGGGCGCTATGTTGGACATGGGCCAAAGGCATAGCGGCTTGGAAATATGGCTTGCGGCACGTGTTGGCATGTGCCAATTGCACGTGCGGCCATGTTGACCTAGTTGCAAGTCTTGCAAACCTAGGGCGCTATGTTGGACGTGGGCCAAAGGCATAGCGCCTTGGAAATATGGCTTGCGGCACGTATTGGCATGTGCCAATGGCACGTGCGGCCATGTTGACCTAGTTGCAAGTCTTGCAAACCTAGGGCGCTATGTTGGACGTGGGCCAAAGGCATAGCGGCTTGGAAATATGGCTTGTGGCACGTGTTGGCATGTGCCAATGGCACGTGCGGCCATGTTGACCTAGTTGCAAGTCTTGCAAACCTAGGGCGCTATGTTTGGCGTGGGCCCAAGGCATAGCGGCTTGGAAATATGGCTGCGGCATGCGTTGGCATGTGCCAATGGCACGTGCGGCCATGTTGACCTAGTTGCAAGTCTTGCAAACCTAGGGCGCTATGTTGGACGTGAGCCAAAGGCATAGAGGCTTGGAAATATGGCTTGCGGCACGTGTTGGCATGTGCCAATGGCACGTGCGGCCATGTTGACCTAGTTGCAAGTCTTGCAAACCTAGGGCGCTATGTTTGGCGTGGGCCCAAGGCATAGCGGCTTGGAAATATGGCTTGCTACACGCGTTGGCATGTGCCAATGGCACGTGCGGCCATGTTGACCTAGTTGCGGGTGTTGCAAACCTAGGGCGCTATGTTGGACGTGGGCCAAAGGCATAGCGGCTTAGAAATATGGCTTGCGCACGTGTTGGCATGTGCAAATGGCACGTGCGGCTATGTTGACCTAGTTGCAAGTCTTTGCAAAACTAGGGGACGCTATGTTGGTGTGGGCCCAAGGCATAGCGGCTTGGAAATATGGCTTGCAACACGCGTTGGCATGTGCCAATGGCACGTGCGGCCATGTTGACCTAGTTGCAAGTCTTGCAAACCTAGGGCGGTATGTTGGACGTGGGCCAAAGGCATAGCGGCTTGGAAATATGGCATAAGACGCGTTGGCATGCGATGGCACGTGCGGCCATGTTGACCTAGTTGCAAGTCTTGCAAACCTAGGGCGCTATGTTGGTCGTGGGCCGAAGGCATAGAGGCTTGGAATTTGGCGTTGTTGCCATGGTGCGCGGGGTGCGGCTTGGTTTGGCATGGTTGCCATGGTGCGCAGAGTGCGGCTTGGTTTGGCATGGTTGCCATGGTGCGTGAGATGCGGCTTGGTTTGGCATGGTTGCCATGGTGCGCGAGATGCGGCTTGGTTTGGCATGGCGCCATGGTGCGCGAGGTGCGCTTGGTTTGGGATGGTTGCCATGGTGCGCAGAGTGCGCTTGGTTTGGCATGGTTGCCATGGTCTGTGATGTTTGGCCTGGTTTGGCATGGTTGCCATGGTGCAAGAGATGCGGCTTGGTTTGGCATGGTTGCCATGGTGCGCAGATGCGCTTGGTTTGGCATGGTTGCCATGGTGCGTGATATGCGGCTTGGTTTAGCATGGTTGCCATGGTGCACGCGATATGCGGACTTAGTTTAGCATGGCTGCCATGGTGCCTGATATGCGGCTTGGTTTGGCATGGTTGCCATGGTGCGCGTATGCGGCTTGGTTTTGGAATTAGGGTTACGTGTTGAAAACCTTAACTGGTATTTTGAAAAATACCCTATTAATTATTTACAGGTTAAATGCTCTTAGTTAATGTGTTGCAGGTAACACTAGGTCATGGGGTTTTACGATTTTACCCCTTGTCTAAAATCCACCATCAACATTAAGTCCCGCTTAGCTCGGGCAGGGGCTTTGTTGCAGAGGTAAGCATAAGATGGTGACAAACTATTAACAACAAACCGTAAAGAAAATTAAAGGAGGCACATCGACCTTTTATAAATAGGATTTCGAATCATTGCCTCTCGGGGTTGTTTTACAAATCGAGGTGGCACAATTGGTGGCCCGGGTGCGGCAGGCGACGTAGGGAAGTTGGCGCAATTGGTGGGCCGGTCTAATCTTGGAAACCATGCTTGCGGGCGTGTCTTGGGCGACCATTGGGAGGTCGGTCTAATCTTGGAAACCATGCTTGCGGCGTGACTTGGGCGACCATTGAGAGGTCGTGGTCTAATCTTGGAAACCATGCTTGCAGGCGTGACTTGGGCGGCATTGGGAAGTCGGTCTAATCTTGGAAACCATGCTTGCAGGCGTGACTTGGGCGACCATTGGGAGGTAGGCGCAATTGGTGGGGCCGGTCCAACTTGGAAACCATGCTTTCAAAGCGTGACTTGGGAAATGGCGTGTCTTGGCTAAGTGAGTGTGCTAGAATTTGGTGAGACCGAGTGTAAACAAGGAGGAGTTTCTTCCGATAGAAAGTTTCCTTATCTTGCTTTCCTTCACGTGCGGCTTGATTAGGTCATTATTCATGCTAAAATCCGGAGCGTTATGTCTCTCATTGCTTCCTTTCCCTTTTTAAGGTTCCGTATTCATATCAAAAAATAATAGCATCGTCTCTCGTTTGAGAAAAGGGTTCTTCTTGTTGATTCCCTTTTCCTTTGCTTTTCCGGTGCGTTTTCTTCTTCTTCCCCTTTTTTTTGTTCTCGCCATCCTCTTTTTTATATGCGTGAAAGACGGGATGGAACTTGATCATCTTTCCATTTCTTGCCGGTGTATGATGGGATCTTCCGAGAGACGGCCGTGCCTTTAACCTTTTGGAAAAGGACTTCAGAATCGGTGGAGATCGATCTTCTTATCTTGAGGAGGTATCGGTCGGGGTTGAATCTTTGTTCCATGAAGCTAATGAAATTATTAAGGACCTCCCTCCCACCTATCCCCACGAAGAACAGTGCATGTTCGGACTCCCTTAGGTTGATGAAGCGCGGAGGAGAACGCCATGATTCTCGATTTTGATGTGGATGAATCAACAAACGGAGGCGTCATGGTGGCGTATCTTTGGAATAGGTTTCGGGAGGACACTAGCTGCTTCTTGGGTTGCCGGGATGGGATGTTGAGGTCGCTTGCATTGCTAAAACATTTGAGTGGAACCTTTGTTGCCCGAAGGATTCTTGGGGAAATACTTGAAGATAGCTTTGCCCGAAGGGACTTGCGCTCCATTTTCGAGGGCTAGTTCCTCCTTTTGTTTTTCCGTTGTTTGCTTAGTTCCCTGATGTTTTCCCTTCTTTTTTTTGTGAACACATCTTTCCCTTCTTCTTCATCGTTAAACTTTTTGCTTCATATATATATATATATATTTGAAAGGGGTTGTGGTATGATGGCTCTGTAATGGTTTTCTGGGTTCTTCTGATGTATTTCTCTGATATCTGAAGGATTCGCTCGGGAAGAGATATATTTATTTTATTTTTTAGTTTATTTTTTTTTTGACAAAAGGGTAGGTTTTAGGGAAAAAATACAAACGGTGTATTCATCCTGGGGAAGTACAGCTATTAAGAGGAATGATTCAAAGGAAGTACTGAAAAGGGGAGTGATTGGGAAATACAACATTTTAGGGATTGGATTCCTTGAGCCATCGCTAGTCAACTATCACGCCTTCAGGTGTGTTGGTATTGATGAGCTTGAAATATCCTCCCAAAAGGGTATCCGCAACCAGGTACAGCTCTCCTTCACCTTCCTCGGGCAAATCCATCTTTACTGTCATCCTCCCAACTTGAAACGAGCTTTCCTTAACCACTACATCTCCGATTGAAAACGGGTTGGGCGTCGTGTAACCATTTGAGCCTTGGCTTCGTTGGTTTCGGCGTAAGCTTCCAAGCTTCTTGCAAAGTGTTCGAATGGTCCGGCTCCCCCATTCGCATTTTTTGACAGCGTTCGTGCTTTAGGTTGTTGCGTAGAGTCCTCATGAGAATGGGGGAAGAAAAGGTCGGTTGCATAAAAAGGTTGCTCTGAGTCGACTTACTTGCATTTGAAAATCATGGGCTAGCGCCAACGGGTCCTCTTCGGACGCTTGGGTTCCTTTAATAGCTCGTTGATGTGATAACCCGTGGGACGATTTGTTGGGAATCCCTTGGGCGGGGATGTCGACGGAGAGGTGTACGCTTGATTTTGCCTTGTTGTCGAGCGCCCATAAGTGTCCCAAAATCATGTCATGATCTAGTTCTTTGACAATGTGGAACTTGCTGTGCGTTATAGTGTCTCCCATCTCGATCTCTAGGTTGATGTAGCCATGTGCGTTCAAAGCCTCTCCTCTCAAGCTCTTAATCACATACGGGGGAAATAGGTAGCGTCTTGCTTTGTAAATCCATTTTGCCTTTAGTGTCTTGAAAGTGATGATGTTGTGGTCGAGAGGTCGTGTCGATGAGCGTGTTGTCAAGTTGGTACCTCTTAGACGGGACGTGGTCAGCTGAGTCCCGGTTCTGTCGCTTGTTTGGGAAGCTTGAGCCCTTGGCGTGGATTCCGAGGGAGAAAAAGCCGTTTGCCTTAGGATACAACACGATTGAGAGCTGCACGAAAATATCTTGGCGCTGAACCTTGGAGAGATAGAGAATTTCGCATATATGTCGCATCATGGATTGCAGGTCTCGTGCACGGAGTCCCAGAGGAACCGGTTTCTTATTGGGAGTGGGTCTCGATGCACTCTTTCGTCTCCTAGTTGGAGTTCTCCTGCTTCTATCCTTTCCTTGAAAATATGCTTTAATCTGTTGCAATCGCTAGTCGGGTGGTGAACAAACCTGTGGTAATGGCAGTGTTGGGGTTTGCCATCTCGGCCTCAGTTGGTGGACGTCTAGGCGGTGGCGGTCGATGATATCATCTTGAACCCGGGCTTCTAGGGAGGTCAGTCACTTCCTCGATGGGGAATGGGAAATCAAGGATATTTCTTCGGCCTCACGATGCTTCACAAGAGTTTTAGTGGCGATCTTCCATAGCGAGGGCTCCGTTGCGCAGGCGCTTCACGTTTCGGCTGGTGGCTCGTAGTTGCGGCTTTCCTTTTCCTCTCTTTTCGTTCACTATGTTCACGGAGGATGAGCCGACATTAAATTGTTTGCCGATGAGGCGCCTACTACGCGAGTTTCACGTGCGTCTTGCCCGAGGTTGGCCTAGTCCTTTCCAAGATGTCTTTGGTGCCGTTGTTGCGAGATAAATGGCGGCCTCATGGAGTTCGAGAATGTTTGGAACGCATAGAAGATTTTCTAGCAGGTATGGTAGATCGGGACCATACCATTGATGCATGCGTTTACCAATTGTTGCTTGGTCACGTTTGGGTCGTGACAACAGTGCTTGAACCACGAACCTTTTGACGAAATCATTCGGATGTTCGTTATCACTTTGTACATTCTCCCGAGGTCAGAAAAGGTAACTTGTTCGAGACACGATGAAATACTTCTGTAAACGCGTGGTGACCATGCTACTCAGTTGGGAATGTTGTTCGGTGGGATTTGTTGTACCATGTATACGCCCTTAGGTAAGTGATTTTGAAAATTCCTTAAACGAAGAACGTGATTATATTCATGTTCACCCAAGGATTCCAGGAAACCGAGAAACATGTTCGCGTGCATTCCCGTACCATAATACGGGGTAAATTGAGGGGAAGAGTACCCCTTGGGAGAGGATTCTGTATTTCGGACGGGTAAGGGGGTTGGTGATGATGTACATCGAACTCATCATGCTTGATTCGGTCACGTAGGAGTTGTTCCAAATCTTCTCTCGTGACGAAATTTGGTGGTTGATTTCTCTCCAACGGGACTCCAGTGCGAGTTTCTTCATCCGTGGAGGCGTGCCTGCCGAGGTGGTAATCGGGGTTGTTGGAGATGTTTCTAGGCGTCTGCGGAGGATGCGACTCACGGGGTAGTCGCTCTGTCGGGGTTTTGAGAAAGGTGAGCACCTCCTTTTGTGTTGAAACCATGTCCATGTCCAGGCTCGGCGAGCGTCTCTGTCGTTCCATCAAATCGGCGATGGTGACGTAAGGGCGACTTCCTCTAGTCCGTCCGGTCCCTCGTCCGTCGGCGGAGTAATTGGAGCCTTAGTTGCTCGGAGGCGCCATCTTGGAAGAAACATTCGGGGTCGCGGTGGCGGCCCTAGCCTGGTGATTGGGGACGTGACACTGAAGAGATATTCTCGTTGAGTGAGTAGAGGGTTGTGCGGAGACGCTAGAGGAGCGCTCACAGCCCCAGTGATAAGGCGGTGTTACACTTAAGGGAGTGCATTCGATGTTGCTGTTGTTGTCGGTGGTAAAGTAACAATGTTATAGGGGGAGACGCCATCATCAGGGATGCGTTCTGCGTTGATGTTCTCGGCAGCCGCTCCAGATCTGAGTTCCACCATGTTGGGATTTGACGTTCGGAAAACGAAATGAGGAGTTGGAGTTGATATTGTAGCCGATAGATCAATCCTCCCCGCTGTAGTGTAATTGTTTATGGGTGAAAATCGTTTTGCTGATTTCGGTAATTTCGGTGGGTGAGTGAGAAAATGATTCAAACCCTAAACAAATATGCGCACGTGAGCACTTTGTAGATTCGAGAGATCGATACGTACAAGTCAGGCCTAAACCAAGAAATGGCGTTCCGGACTTGCTTCGGTCACAAAGTGGAGGAGAAGGGTTGATTTGGGGAGGAAGCAAAGAAGGTGTTGAGGAGAGTAGTATCTCGACTTGTATCGAAAGTGAAAGCTTAGGAAGCTTGCAAGAGATAGAAGCTTTTGGGAGAGCTTGCAAAGTTGCCTTTCGAGAGTGTAAGTGTAGTATATTTCTCAATGAGACTTGTTGTCTAGTGGAAATAGGTAAGACCTATTTATACAAGTCGAGATTGAAACGTACCACGGCCTCATGAAGGAAGAGAGTAAAGGGTGAAATAATGGGAGGAGGTGTAACTTAGCATGGTTTAATGGGTGAAAACGTTTTCACCATTATTTCCTCTTTTATTTGACCGCTTTATTCCTTTTCACGCTTTCTTAATGTGAGCGTAGTGTACGCTGCATCTTTGTGACCGCCAAACCAAAACCCTAAAGAAGCATCCCCCAATTTGTGTCGATGTCTCGAGTGTTGGTTGCATCTTGAGTGCAAGTGGCGCTGCTAGTGGCGCGTGTGGCATGTGCCAATGGCATGTGCGGAATGCCTTGGTGGTAGGTTGCACGGTTTGCAAGTTAGGTTACCAGCGTGTGTGTTTGTGCCAATGGCATGTGTGGAATGCCTTGGTGGTAGGTTGCACGGTTTGCAAGTTAGGCTACAGCGTGTGTTTGGCATGGCCAATGGCATGTGCGGAATGCCTTGGTGGTAGGTTGCACGGTTTGCAAGTTAGGCTACCGGCGTGTGTGTTTGGCATGTGCCAATGGCACGTGGTTGGCCATGTTGACCTAGTTGCAAGTCTTGCAAACCTAGGGCGCTATGTTTAGCGTGGGCCAAAGGCATAGCGGCTTAGAAATATGGCTTGCGACACGTGTTGGCATGTGCCAATGGCACGTGTGGCCATGTTGACCTAGTTGCAAGTCTTGCAAACCTAGGCGCTATGTTTGGCATGGGCCCAAGGCATAGCGGCTTAGAAATATGGCTTGCAGCACGTGTTGGCATGTGCCAATGGCACGTGCAGCCATGTTGACCTAGTTGCAAGTCTTGCAAACCTAGGGCGCTATGTTTGGCGTGGGCCCAAGGCATAGCGGCTTGGAAATATGGCTTGCGGCACTTGTTGGCATGTGCCAATAGCACGTGCGGCCATGTTGACCTAGTTGCAAGTCTTGCAAACCTAGGCGCTATGTTTGGCGTGGGCCCAAGGCATAAGCGGCTCGGAAATATGGCTTGCGACACGTGTTGGCATGTGCCAATGGCACGTGCGGCCATGTTGACCTAGTTGCAAGTCTTGCAAACCTAGGGCGCTATGTTGGACGTGGGCCAAAGGCATAGCGGCTTGGAAATATGGCTTGCGGCACGTGTTGGCATGTGCCAATGGCACGTGCTGACATGTTGACCTAGTTGCAAGTCTTGCAAACCTAGGGCGCTATGTTGGCGTGGGCCAAAGGCATAGCGGCTTGGAAAATATGGCTTGCGGCACGTGTTGGCATGTGCCAATGGCACGTGCGGCCATGTTGACCTAGTTGCAAGTCTTGCAAACCTAGGGCGTTATGTTTGGCGTGGGCCCAAGTCATAGCGGCTTGGAAATATGGCCTGCGACACGTGTTGGCATGTGCCAATGGCACGTGCGGCCATGTTGACCTAGTTGCAAGTCTTGCAAACCTAGGGCGTTATGTTTGGCGTGGGCCCAAGGCATAGCGGCTTGGAAATATGGCTTGCGGCACGTGTTGGCATGTGCCAATGGCACGTGCGGCCATGTTGACCTAGTTGCAAGTCTTGCAAACCTAGGCGCTATGTTGGACGTGGGCCAAAGGCATAGCGGCTTGGAAATATGGCTTGCAACACGTGTTGGCATGTGCCAATGGCACGTGTGCCATGTTGACCTAGTTGCAAGTCTTGCAAACCTAGGGCGCTATGTTGGACGTGGGCCAAAGGCATAGCGGCTTGGAAATATGGCTTGCGGCACGTGTTGGCATGTGCCAATGGCACGTGCGGCCATGTTGACCTGGTTGCAAGTCTTGCAAACCTAGGGCGCTATGTTGGGCGTGGGCCAAAGGCATAGCGGCTTGGAAATATGGCGCACAACACGCGTTGGCATGTGCCAATGGCACGTGCGGCCATGTCGACCTAGTTGCAAGTCTTGCAAACCTAGGGCGCTATGTTGGTCGTGGGCCAAAGGCATAGCGGCTTGGAAATATGTCTTGCGGCACGCGTTGGCATGTGCCAATGGCACGTGCGGCCATGTTGACCTAGTTGCAAGTCTTGCAAACCTAGGGCGCTATGTTGGTAGGCGTGGGCCAAAGGCATAGCGGCTTAGAAATATAACTTGCGGCACGTGTTGGCATGTACCAATGGCACGTGCGGCCATGTTGACCTAGTTGCAAGTCTTCCAAACCTATGGCGCTATGTTGGGCGTGGGCCAAAGGCATAGCGGCTTGGAAATATGTTGCGGCACGTGTTGGCGCGTTGGCATGCCAATGGCACGTGCGGCCATGTTGACCTAGTTGCAAGTCTTGCAAACCTTGGGCGCTATGTTGGTCGTGGGCCAAGGCATGGTTTGGCTTAGAAATGGTGGCTTACGTACGTGTTGGCATGTGCCAATGGACGTCATGTGGCCATGTTGACCTGGTTGCAAGTCTTGCAAACCTAAAGGCGCTATGTTGGCGTGGGCCAAAGGCAGCGGCTTGGAATTTGGCATTGTTGCCATGGTGCGCGAGGTGCGGCTTGGTTTGGCATGGTTGCCATGGTGTGCGAGTGCGGCTTGGTTTGGCATGGTTGCCATGGTGCAAGATTGCAGTTTGGCATGGTTGCCATGGTGTGATATGCGGCTTGGTTTAGCATGGCTTCCATGGTGTTGAGTGCGGCTTGGTTTGGCATGGTTGCCATGGTGTGCGTGTGCGGCTTGGTTTGGCATGGTTGCCATGGTGCGCTTGATATGCGGCTTGGTTTGGCATGGTTGCCATGGTGCAGAGTGCGGCTTGGTTTGGCATGGTTGCCATGGTGCGCTGTGATGCGGCTTGGTTTGGCATGGTTGCCATGGTGCGCGAGTATGCGGCTTGGTTTGGCATGGTTGCCATGGTGCGTGATATGCGGCTTGGTTTGGCATGGTTGCCATGGTGGTGTGATATGCGGCTTGGTTTTGGAATTAGGGTTACGTATTTGAAAACCCTAATCGGTATTTTGAAAAAATACCCCTATTAATTATTTACACTGAGTTAAATGCTCTTAGTTAATGTGTTGCGGGTAACACTAGGTCATGGGGTTTTACGATTTTACCCCTTGTCTAAAATCCACCATCAACACCTGGATAATTTAATTCCTTGTTCCTTTTCTGAGAATGCGCCCTTGTATTCTGTCCAGGGTCTCAGTAGTACGAACGCCTTTGCCAAACTTGCGAGCAGTCATAAAACATCATTTTTCGAGACAGAGAGCGGCGTTGCGAAACCTACCCATGATGACGCGGAACTCGAAAAGGATGAGATTTCAGAGGTCTAGCGGTGGCGAGAGCTATTCTTCCGATAGCAAAGTGTTAAATCTTCGTCTAGTCGGTCTGGCCCGATCGGTGAGTCCCCTCCATGTTTTCTTCTTTCCCTCTTTTTTTCTTTGCAATAAAACTAAATTTTGATTTTTAGGAGAAACCAATCCTGAGGATGATCTTGAAGTGGAAGACCACCGAGTGAAGACGTAGTCGTACTTTTTGCAGAAACTATGCCGGCTAAGCAACTTGGACATGGAGATTCATGCGTCCGAGGGTGCTGCCGTGACTCCGGTGGAGGAGAGCACTTCGGGCGTGAAATCGTAGTTAGGGATCTCCCGCCGATTCTTGATTTAGTTGCGAGTGCCACCTTGATCCTCCATATCGGCCCCTTTCCCAGGTCATGTGTTGATTGGTGGATTTAGCATGCCAGCTAAACATGCGACATTGTACACCAAGATTTGGGAAAGCTATGGTCACATTGCCACGACTAATAAGATCACTAGTCGACATGCGTTGGTCAAGCGTGTAGTGGAAGCCTTGTCTTCGATTGATGAAATGTGCAACGTGACTGGTCATACAATTTCTGAGGATGTAATCTCGAGCTGGAAGTTCCATCGTGACATGTGTGTGGGCTTAGAATTCAACGTTCCGTGGTTCGCTAAAGGTCTCTCTGATGTTGAAAGGTCGTTGGCTGGAGCAGTTGAAGGTCCTTCCAGCATTTTCAAAAAGTTATGGCGCGAGGAAGTTCACATTAAGGGCTACATACCTTGTTTGGCCACAATGAAGTATGTTCACTATCCCAAAACTAGAGTATGTCTTGAAACTTAATACATATTCCGCTAGCAAAGAGAATTGACGTGTGACCAAAAATACGATATATCTCATGACCTAACACTCCATGGTTACTCGATATCTTCATGGTTGGATGAGATGACCGAAAACAACAAATGAGATGATCGACATCAACAACCAACATCGGTTATAGTACACCCATTATAATTAATTGCGATTGCCATAGATCCGTGCCACGATTCAATTTTCCAAAGTTAGACTCACTTATTCAAAGCAACCTTCCAAGTCCTTTTATTCGTGCCACGAGAATATTACTCGCGAAGACAAATCAATTTGGAGGGGAAAGGAATTACGATGAAAATTTGAGGCTCAGTACATGTATAAAGCAGAGATGGCGACCTGATTCAGAAGCTAAATCATATGTATTGGCTTGGGCTGCAGTGTGTCCACCGAACTTGTCGAGTTCGGTTCTATCTACACAAGGACTCTATTTTCATGTAATCACTAGTTCCTTTGCTTAATTACTTTTATTTGTATTCATCTACTTCTCGTAGAATTGTTGTACATCCTTAATCTTCTTAATAAATCTTTTCTTTTGATAAAAAAGACAAATCAATCACTTGTACTTTTTTTCCTTCTTACCAAAACCTATCACGCATTTGATATCAGAATACTAAACCAAGATCCTGACTTTTGTTATCAGAGTTCTAGCCAAATTTTGGAACTTAGGAGACCAGTTAGGTTAATGCTAAGTATGAGTTATAGCAAAAGAAGAAACTTAGTCATTACTTTTTTCTTCAATTAGATGGCTGTCACTTTGGATTATATACAATGGTTAATTTCCTGGGACTCTTGTGCTATATTTGGGGTTCTTACCCTTGATAAGGGCACCGGTTAGGGTTTAGGATGTCCTTTATAAATAAACCAACTACATAGAAACCCCCTACTCTATAAACTATTTTACACCAAACGCAGCCATTTTCGTCTCTCTCGTTGGTTTCCGATCTCTAATCCTCCAAAACTCTTTTATTTTGATCATCTCTGATTTATACAAAATGAATTATTGGGATGATCCTCAGAATCTATATACACGATCACAAAAAACAGACAACATTGTGATTTTTCCTCTCAAATATTTCTCATCAATCACCGTCTTGAAGTTATTTCTTGCCTATTTAATGGATTGAAGTTATTTCTTGCACATTTAATGGATCGCTTGGATTCATTTATTCAGAATTAAGTTGAAGTTAGTTATTCAAATCTAGTTCTTACCAATTTCAAGGGTTAATTTAACTTGTATCACAAACCTGATTTGTATTATGTTTTATTGGCTTCTTAAATATGCTTGTAATTTTATTAATTCCTACCAAAAAAACAGAAAAAAACTGATCTGCAGTGAGATTTTGATAGCCTATACAGGAATTAAATGCTGTGATACTAATACTAGTACTTGATATTCCTTGATTCATAGATGAGATGTATATTAGAGTCATCAATTTTACTTGCTCAGCTGTCTGTAGGATCATCTGCTTACAGTTTGTGGTGCTAAGCATTACGGTAAAACTGATAAGGCATACCCTCCTCATGATTCATCAAGCATCCCTGCCTTATAATATCTAGCCTAAACTGATAAGCAAGATAAATGCAAAAATGGTTTTATCTTACAGGAATTACTTATATAATATTAGTCCAAGACGCCCACATCCACATCTTCTAATAAGTACGATTGAGACTGGGTAATTAATTGTATCTCCGATTCGCATTTCGATCACATTGAAACAAATATAATTCCATTTAAATCTATCCAACTGAAAATTTCATACAAAATTAGGCCTAATTAGGCAATGCCCATCTGCTGAATTCAAGTCAGATCTACGAATGTTCGATCTCAGATTTGTATACATGAAAATCATTATTTGATCAGCTTTATGAGATCAGTAGTTATTCACTCCAATAACACAGATCAGATAATAATTTTTGGCATTCACTTTCCTCGAATTTTTGGCATTCACTCCAATAACATAGATCAGATAATAATTTTTGGCATTCATTTGCGGCGGCCTTAGTGTGTCAACCGAGCAAAAAAATCTCAAATGTAGCAATTATTGATAATTTAGATATTCTTTCTTGCTGGAGTTCGACTTGACCCACAGAATTTGACCAAACATGCACACACGGAGTAGGAACAAGAGTATTAAAAAATATCTATGTACACGATCAAGAGTTATTTCTTTCTTGTAAACAGAGTGTATAAGCTTGTCTGTCTATTTACCCACACTATTTAAACATCAGCGTACTGTATTAGGGTTTAGTGCTCCTCCTTATACTCATACGGCCTCTCTCTCTATCTCTTCTTCTCTTTTCACGCCGTCTAAAAAATGACAACAACCTCAAAACTCAGATCATGGCTTATGATATTGTTGATTATTATCAGCGACAAAATGAAGATACTTAGCATAATGATATCTCCTCTCAAACGTTTATCATACACTTTCTCCATAGTATAATTTAAGAGTATTTTTATGTTGTGAATTGGATCTTTTTCATTAGGATTCAAAGGGGAAATATATTGATTTATTCTGCTCTTCTAAGGAAGAAGGGGTATTATTTGACGAATAATTCTTGTCCAGGGTTGACCGAGGCGGTGAGAATGATGGTTTATAATTTAAGAGTATTTTTATGTTGTGAATTGGATCTCTTAGTTCATACTAGAATTTATGTTCTCCATATGTAGTCGGTGTACTGTGTTTCTTTCTAGGGTACATGTTGTAATACGGTGTGATTGTCTAATCCAAATTTCTATGGCCATTTAGAGTGATTTTACCTTTTCTTCTCTGTATCACTTTTCTACTTGTTGAGCATTGAAACCTATACACCTGAAAATTCATACAAAATTAGGGCTAATTAGGCAATGCCCATCTGCTGATTTCTAGATATAAGCCTTGCAGTGCAGAGTGTTTGTTGGGAAACCTGCAATCACATGTACCTCCCAACATATTTGGCAAGCTTATCCGAGTTAGATAGGCTGTTTCTATTTACATACAAAATACGATTTGTATTATGTCTTTGAGCTTTATTTGTTTTCTCCACAGAAATTAATCCTCATCAAATGTTGTTTCATGGTGACTTTTGTAACTGATTCACTCATGGGGGCTTATTTTCCTCTTAAATGTCTTACTTCATGTTCTTTGGCAAGCAAGCCCGGATCCATACGGCCACCACTCATTCGGGCAAATTATGTAGGATGTCTTCATGCCAACTTAAAAGCGAAATGGAATTTTTTTACGTCATTGGCATGATTTGGAACCCATAGTTAAGTTTGAGAACTTAGCAAAAAAAAAGAATCTAACTCATAAGTAACCAGTGTCTTATTCCTGCCTCTTCCGAAGCTTGCTAAGTCTCTTGGTAATCTATCCCCAAAACTTATGAAATCTTTGCGAGAATGTCTCGGTAACTTAACACATATTTAGTAAAAATTTTTTTTTTGAAGTGTGCCATAAAACTGCATGACTCGAATTCTATTTCATGACCTAAACACTCGACGAAGACTCGTTATCAACATTGTGATCCAAAATCAGCATCGCAAAGCTAAAATCTACTGCATGACCCATAATATGTCTCATGACATAAAACCAGGACTCTTACTCCTAAATTTGTCAATGGAACCAAACAAAATTCAAAATGTATGCACCAGCTCACGTGTATATCGGCTAGGGCGATGTAAGCAGTGTTATATAAAAATTTACTTACCTTGCTATTTAAATGTCGTGTTAGGGTTGGTTGTATTCTCCTTTTTACTTACTCGCCTCTATCTCCTCGATCTATTGTTATGTTATTTCTTCTTTGTGACCGCTGCCTCGAAAACAACCACACCAAGTAGTGGCCCGGATCTCGAATGATCAACAACAACAATTAGGCGCTCAGCCACGATGATTTCTCCTCTCATCCAAGTTTCGTTCTTCCCTTTTCAATTTCTCGAAGCTTATAATTTCACGATTTATGGGAAATCATTTGATAGAACAAAATAGAAGAAAAGACGGAGTAGGAAATTGAAGCGATCGGCCTTAACGGAGAAAAGTGGCATGTGTTTCGTTAGGGGATCTTCATCATAGCTTCTCACGATTGATTTGTTATCTAACAAGGAATAAATGGTTTTACGATGAAGAATACTGATAAATGGTAGTAATTTTTTTCTTTTAGAAAAATTGATGAATTTCTACCAATAATGTATGAATTATATGTGTTTAGTTTTGATGGAGGCACTGAAAGTAATGATTTATTTGATTTATGCAAGTGATACTCTAATGTGAATGCTTAATTATCAATCCATCTCAATAAGCTGATTGGTAAATTATGTTTTCCATATGTCATTGTGTTTGTTTATAGTGCCAAAGAAGGCAGTTCTGAGAGTATATTATAACAAATCCGCTTACGGCTTGAAATCAATGTTTCGGGCATACATCGCATATTCAAGTCCAAACTGATCCATTTACATGCAGTGAGATCCACCTTTAATTATTATTATTTTTTTTTTTTTGTTACATGCATTTAGTTGATCCTACTTTGGCTCTAACTAAGTGTTTCAACCTTCGTTATTATAGTTTCATCGGTTCTGAGGATTGAACTCTCCCAAATTTCCTTTCTATTTGCGCAATGATGCACTTACGAAAATGAAAACTTTGAAGATCTAAAATTGAACCCAAACTGAGATGAATTTCACAAGAATAAAACACATAGAAATGAGATTTCTAGGGTTTGTTGATGCTCGGGGCACGGTACATATAACCAATCAATCTAGCCGAAACAAAGAATAAAACACATAGAAAACAAGCGAGTAAAATAACAACATAAATTAGTCTTACATTACTTACCAGCTAAAATGGATTAACAAATACAAAAATTAAAATTTAGAACTCGGATACTGTAGTAGCATTCATCGCTCAATTGAAATCACCAATCCCGGTGATTTGAAAATCTTTCGAGAGAGAAAGCGAACAATTTGTTTAAGTCACACAAACCAATGATAAGGAATCATAAGAAAAATGGTAGACATTGTAGGTGAAAACATCATAGTTTGAGAGGAAAAATCATGGTGTGGCAAAGTTGTTGATGGCTGTGTTTCTGCTTCCATCTAAACAAGAGAGTTTGCTGCCGTTGGTTTTTAGGGTTAGTTTTTGGATTTTTTTTCTCTCTACGCAGCTGCGGAAGGAATAGAAGAAATGAGGGAAACTATTTTACTTATAAGGTTTAAAGATTAGGGTTAAATTGTAATCCGTTCATCTGTTCTCAATAGTATTAGATTTAGCGGCTCTAATGAAATTCTGACTGACTATATTTGTTGATAGACGGTTGTGATATGTTTTGAGGTACAAGCGAAAGGTGGCTAGAATAAAAATCATTTGACTCGTGCGTTGATTTTAGCAAAGTTTACAGTCTCACTCTCGTCTGCCCAAACAATTACCTGCTCCTGTCTTTGAGCTTTATTTGTTTTCTTCACAAGAATGCTCATCTAATTTTGTTTCATTAATGACTTTTTTAATTGATACACTCATGAGGGCCTAGCTTCCTCATGTCTAACTTCATGTTCTTGGCAAGCAAATGAGGGCCAAACGACCGCCACTCGTTCAGGCAAATTGGTAGGATGTTCTTGGCAAGCAAATGAGGGGCAAACGGCCGCCACTCGTTCAGGAAAATTGGGTAGGATGTTCTTGGCAAGGATCAAGATGCACGATGTATAACCCAAAATTTCCACATTTATATCAGCTAGTGATGTAAACAGAGTGTTATAAAAAAAAATGTTTTCGTTTACCCTACCTACTATTTAAAGGTCCGTGTTAGGGTTGGTTAGTTCTCTTTCTTACTTACTACCTCTCTCTATCTCTCGATTTCAGGCCGCCTCAAAACCAACCACAGCAAGTTATGGCTTCAGATCTGGATGATATCATCAACAACAACAATTTAAGGCTCATCACAATGATTTCTCCTCTCATCCATGTTTCATTTATCTTTGTGTCACTTCTTGAAGCTTTTAATTATGCAGTCGCTGTTCAAATCGTGGCTCATAGAACAAAAGGGAAGAGAGATGGAGTATGAATATGGAGGGACCGGCTTCAGGAACAATGCCCACGTAGTGACACATGGATCTGAGCTCATAACATCTATTGTTTGATTTGTTATCTAATGAAGATTAAATGGGTTTCTAACAAAGAAGAATACTGATAAATGGTTGTAATTTCTTATATGTTATAGTTTTGATGGAGGCCCTGAAAGTAATGGTTTATTGACATTCGATTTTAGTACGTGATACTAATGTGAATGCTAATTAGTTAAATTTATGTTTTCCATATGTCCATGTTTTTCTTTCTAGTATGAATGTCAGTTCCATTCAAAGTCTTGTTCAGACTATTAGAATCAAAGAAACTCCATCTTGCAGTTGGCTGAGTAGTACTCATCTTGCCTTGCAGCGTGTTATAGTAGACCATCACATTCTACCTTCTGTGAATTAATTTGATAAGGATATTGCCTTTTAGATCATTTCAGCCGAAGACTGATGGATGGTTGATTTTGCTTTGCACTATAAGTTTTATAATTGCAGCTTGAATCAGACTTTAGAAGATAGATGCTGAGAATATAGTATAAGTTTTATGCTTCCTACCGTAGAATGTGATGGTAGGAAGCATAAAACTTACAAGTTTATAAGTTTTAGCCTATGCAAATTTGTAGACCCAGTAGCTGTTTTATGCTTCCTACCGTCAACAGCAGTGATTCTTCCCACCTTCCGTTGCTGTACAACAGCATGGAAAATTTTGCTCGGGTATGAGTGTGCATGAATCACCTCTACTGGTAAATGGCATCATGGTGGGTGCAAAATTACTCAAGGACGGAGTAAAGACTTATTAGAGACATATTCATAGTAATATCCTAAGTTTGATGTTGTTGTGGCGTATCATCAAGCGGTGTTGCTTGCGAGATAGGAGTGATTAGTTACTTCTGGTATACTGATTGATTTAAGTTGGGAAATGCATTGATGGTGGAGAAGCAAAGAAATTTTATTAGGTTATACTGTAACTAGAATTCCATGTTAGGTGTAATTTGGTAATGTTTTATGTAGATCTTTAGGAATGACGATACTCTTAGGTATATGTTAACATTTGAGTTTGAAGCAAGGTGAACATTAATGGGTATATCATTTGGCATTGACGTAAGCAACCACTAAAACATCTACTTACCGCTTGGTAATAATCTACACAACATTATTACTGCGCCACCGGAATAACACTACATTGCTAAGGCAAGTCTATCCCCACAGTTGTTTGTAGAAGAAGTTCTCATCGAATGTCATTGTACTTTTTTTCTCCTTCTTAACAAAAAAAAAAGAAAAATAGAATAAAAAAAAAGAGAGATATTTGTCAGTTGTCATCACTATTTCTTGAGCTTATTGGGCTATCCCTTTGGGATTATTTTCTTACGGCTTATTCTTTGGTCCTCCTGTGCTACGTTGAGGCTCTTACCCTTGATAAGGGCACCCGTTAGGGTTTAGGATGTACCTATAAATAAACTAGAGTTACACAGAAAACCAACGATTCTCTCACTGTTTTACACTAAACGCAGCCGCCTTTGTCTCTCTCGTTTCCGATCTCGATCCTCCAAAACTCTTTCATTTTGATTTTCTCTGAATGAATTACCGGGATGATCCTCAGAATCTATGTACGATCGAAAGAAAACCGCTGACATTATGATTTTTCCTCTCAAATAGAGGAAAAATCATAAATGCTAGTATTTTTCTTTGATCGTGTAATAGATTTCCTCTCAAATACCGTTCAAAAAGATTTTTTCCTCTCAAATATTTCTCATTCGTAGTGAAGTAAGTCAAGACAAAGTTATTCCGAAACTTGTTGTTATCAAATTTCAAGGTTAATTTAACTTTTATGTCTATTTAATTTAATTATTCTGAAAATATAACACTCTATTTGTAATGTCGGTGATCTTGGGGTCTGTGTTTTATTGGCTTCTGAATTATGATTGCAAATAGATTACAATTCCTACCAGAAAAAAAAAAAAAGTTGAGTTTATTTGCAGCGAGGTTTTGATAGCCTATATAGGAATTAAATGTTGGAGAAAATGAGCTTTTTTCTAATAATTTTTTAATTTTTTGGTTTGGGTTCCTCTGCCTCCCCCTCCCCTATGGATAGCAGGGTTGGAGGTTGGTTAAAGCGGTAAATCAGATAGGTGGGGTTTGTGGGCAGTGATGCTCAGCTTCACCTGTATCAAAAAAAAAATTTGAAAATTGTTTTCCGTTTGATAACCTTGTGCTGACTTAATATTCAGGGATCCTGAACTGCAAAAGATGCCGCCAGGACGTGCATGATGATGGTAAGCAAATAAGTTTATTGGTTAACGATAAGTTAGTGGCCTCAGTCTATCTCATACTGGAGGTTTCGGTCCCTTCCTGTATAGTAAGTGATGTTTTTTTTTTTGAAAAAGGCAAAG
Organism: Papaver armeniacum; assembly: GCA_023531295.1. Taxonomy (NCBI): domain Eukaryota; kingdom Viridiplantae; phylum Streptophyta; class Magnoliopsida; order Ranunculales; family Papaveraceae; genus Papaver; species Papaver armeniacum. Next base: position 24,464 of record JAJJWW010016670.1, read on the forward strand.
AGAAATAAATAAGAAAGGGTGCCAAGATAGCACCTTCAAAAGATACAAGAAGAGATTAGCAAAGCGCCTAGAGCTTACAACAAAACTACTCTCTAAACAAGCTTGCCCAATCAAAAGCGAAATCATCAAACTTTACATTTCTAAAAGATTCAACATTAATGGACCAACTAAGAAGCAACACTTTGATGTCTACAATAAGAGTTTAAAGGCTTTTCACTTGTTTCTTAGTGATCAAAATGTCATTCCTTTCCAACCACACAACCCACCAAATAGCAAACGGCAAGCAATATCTTAAGAAAACAAGAGGCTTGATAGATACCTTCAATTTCCACTTCCATAGGAACTCGAGAACGGTCGTTGGATGCGCCCAAGCAAATCCCAACTGCTGTAAAAAATGTTCCCAAATCCGCCCAAGTAAGTGATGTTATTTACAATTTGTTTTGAGTTTTTATTGTTCTGGAATCTAGCTTTTAAACGGGAATGTTTAGTGAAACTGATGGTGAACAATGAAGAACAATCTCTTATGTTATACATGTTTTATGGAAAGTCTTTTTTTTTTTTTTTTTTTTTTTTTTTTTTTTTTTGCTTGGATGTCTTGGGGAGCTGGAGTCTAATTTTGTGTTTGGTCCATAATAGACTTTTCAAGACTCTCTATTTCTAAACTCTAAACGGAACTTCTTGTGTAGATTGAAAAAAATTAACCCTTCATTCTAGTGGAAAGATTAGAAAAATCTATTGTGAAAAACGAACTGTATAACTTCCGAACTATGGGGTGGACCAACCTCTGGGCCTACTTCGCTGTAACCCTTTGTAATCAACAGGGTTAACTAAATTCCTCATGAAGATGCAATTCTTTCTTTTTATGCCCATGCTACTCTACAAACATAAACCGGTTCAAAACAAGAGGGCCAGGCATCGCAAGGTAATGAACTCTGATTAACCAGTCAGACAAACAAACCCTTGCATTTTGAACTGATTAACAATTTCTTTTTCTTAATTACCAAGTTTATAAAACATCGAGCATTCCATCCAATATTAATTATACCCGACACATGTGAGTTGAAACCAAAATTTTGTATTTTCTCTGAACATTTTAAGTAACTTGCCAAACTCCAATATTTTGTAAATACTAATAGATTGGGAGGATTGGGCAGTGTGATCAAAAGCTAGAGTGCAGCGAGCCTTCCAAATATGCCATAGAATAACCACAATAAGATTAAGTTTTGGTGATCTCTGAAGTTAAAAATACTATCTGAATCACTCCATCCTTGCAACAAAAGATGATGAGATAAGATACATTGTAGAAGAGTAATTAGGTAAAAAGAAACCATATAGCAGCAAGGCATTGCAAAGAAAATGAGTAGCCGATTCGACACTAACGCCTACGTTCACCGATAAAACCCCAGAGGGTAAAATAGACTGATCATCGAAATTCTGAGATAAGATACATTTACACTAAACAATCCTATACATAATGATAATAATAGGATAATTAAACAAACCTAGAGAATAATTACAATCTAATCATCTTGACTAGGTAATACATATCTAGCTTGAGAGTAGAGTTTCTAAACCCAACAGCCCCTTTTGTGTACGTGTCCCTTTGATTGCATAGGTTGCCTCCGTCCTTCCATGTCTGATGACTTCGGCTACGCACTACAGGTGATATACTCTAATAAGGCCCTCATGAGTGTATCAATCAAAAAGCCAGTCTCACTCAAAAAATATAAAAAAAATAAAAATAATTAAAAAGCCAGTCACATTAAATGAGCATTCCTGTGAGGAAAACAAACAAATCCCAAAGACGTTATTTTCATATCTAATGAAATGAAGGGACAAAACGGAGCAGGTAATAGTGGTGAAGGCGCCTTTGCGCTGCAGAGCCGGAGTGAGACTATGTAAACTTTGTTAGAGATGTGCTACCTTTCGCGTGTACGTCAAAACATATCACAGCCGTCAATAGTCAGTCAGAAGATTCATGAGAGCCACTAAATCTAATGCTATTGAGGACAGATGAACGACTACAATTTAACCCTAATCTCTAAACCTTTATAAGTAGAACATTTGCCCTTGTTTCTTCACATCCTAAAACTATACCCATGAGAAGAGAAACAAAATCCAAAACCTAACCCTAAAAATCAAAAGCAGCAAACTCTCTTGTTCATGATCCATCGATGGAAGCAGAAACACCAAATACATGGCCATCAACAACAACTTCGCCACACAGTGATTTTTCCTCTCAAAAAGCTATGATATTTTCACCATCATTGTCAACCATTTTACTTATGATTTTTTTACTGGACTCATTCACTGGACCAAATGAAAAGGAAAATCATCCTCCTACTTCTACTAAAACCAAACAAAGCCTTAAATTCCATTAAGACAAAACTAGTACTTTTAAACCCATGTTGCATATCCAGATAGAAGAACACTTAATCAAACTGCCCAACTTCAGATTAAGATGCCATCGAATCCAGCTGCTAAATTGATGTTCAGGTAGAGATTCAGTGCAATATTCTTGATGATACTTTGTGGGAGTGAAGGAGCGAACCAGCCCTTGGAAGATCCTTGCATCTCAGTTTCCGATCCCTTAATGAGATAATCCATGTTGGATCTGAAACCAGGAAGAACCTTATCATCAACAGAGAACAGGTTGCTGATCTTGAGAATGTAGTTTCACCCCAAGTATTGCTTCATCTTCAAATCGTTAGTGACAAACCTGAGAACGAGGTATTGAATTGTTGGTTTCTTCTCTCTGCTAGTGGCCACCCCGACCACTGAATCGGTGATTTCAATTTAACAAGGAATGCTACTAAAGATCTGGGTTTTGAAGATCAAGCAATACTTGGGGTTTTTAAAAGATATGAACGAGTTACAAATTCAAATAACTCTGTTCTGTAATATAATGTATCTTTCTATTTTAGAATCCAACATCTCCTGCAATATTATAAAGACCATATGTCCCATAATAATCTCTCACAATAGTAAGTGTTATCTAACGTTTCTCCAAGTGGAACTAGATCAATGAGAAAGATAATTTCTTCTAGCCGTTGGCCATCAGAGTTAACTTGGCTTGCTTATGAAACCAACAGGAAAAATGTGCACGATGTAACACCATGCTTGCCCTAAAATCTTCCTTCCACGCCTCGACCCAAAATTAGTTTACATGAGTCAAATGATTTAAGCTACCTATCCCGTCTAAACTTCGGCCAATAATTACAATTACGGTCATTCATAAAATTTGGCTGGGCCGTCAAATCTAATATTCAATACAGATCAACGACTACAATTTACCCTAATTTGAACGGTCAACAATTACAATTACGGTCATTAAAATTTGTCTAGCCGTCAAATCTAATATTGAAAACAGATCAACGACCACAATTTAGCCCTAATCTGAACGGTCTTGATTAATCACCAAATCTTATAAGTAGAAAATAATTGCCCATATTAGCTGATGCGCATAGGGAAAAAGATTCTGAACCCTGAACCCTCAAAATCAAACAACAGCAAACTCTCATGGTCACGATCCATATATGGAAGCAGAAACATCAAATAGACATGGTCATCTACAACAACTTATCCACACAATGATTTTTTCTCTCAAAAAATTAAGATATTCTTGAATTCAACTATTACCATTTATTTAGATTCAGGGTTTAATGGTTTCTGCTTCTTTAGTAACTTTGTTCCGTGAGGATTTTTTACTTCTATCAGCCTGATAGTTTCAACTTCGATTATGGATGGAATTTCTAACAGCTGAATCTGTAGATTTCAACTGAGCCAATAATTGCTTAATGGAGAGCTTTGTTTTTTTTCCCCATAAATGCTACTACAGATCTTGGTTTTGAAGACTTAATTGTTGTATCTGTTAAGCCAATTTAGCTAGCTAGTGATGTCCTTTTTTTAGTGGAGAGCCTTTCGGTTTATATGAGAAAATCAAGTTAATGTGTAATTATAATGTAAGACAAATATAAGTTGTGCTTATTTTGCATCTATGATTTGTTTTCTAAGAGTTGTATTCTGGTCTCCGAATAAGTAGAGAAAAAACTTTACTAAATGGTTGACCCAAGTACCCCATCTTTTTTTTTTTTTTTTTTTGCACAACTCATCCTGGGTTAGCACTTCGCTCAATTGAAATCTACCGATTCATCTGTTCCTCTGCAATAGGAGAACCCGTTATCCATCCATAACCTATATCAACTGATAGAAGGTAAAAAATCCGTGGAGAAACCCCCAAAGTTCATTGTAGTTTTGAAGAACATTTAGAAAAGGATCTAAAAAATATTGTGGAAATTGGATGCGGAGAGATTTTAGTTTTTTGAGAGGAGAAATCATTGTGTGAGGAAATTATTGTTGATGTTTCTGCTTCCATTTATGGTTCATTAATAAAAACAACACTAGATTCGTGCCCGTGCTACACACTGGGCATATTTATTTTTAGCTTGGTAAACGCGGGGCTTCGCCCCGGCCGTGGCGATGTATTTTTGATTTGGTGTGTACGGGGCTTTCGCTGCCCGAAGCGATGCATTTTTTATTTGGTGTGCGCGGGGCTTCGCCCCGCCCCGTAGATGTATTTTTGATTTGGTGTGTCCGGAAAAATACATTAAATAGGTGGAAAATATATGCATATTTTCTTTATCTTTTTTCTTTTAACTTGGTGAGCGTGGGCCTTAGCCCCGCCCCGTGGCAATGCATTTTCGATTTGGTGTGCGGGGGCTTTACCACGCTCCGTGGAGATGTATTTTTGATTTGGTGTGGCGGGGCAAATACATTAAATAGGTGGGCGATATGTGCAAATTTTATTTATTTTTTCCTTTTATTTTCGCAGAAAATATATGAATTTTTTTCATACAAAAGTAGGACTACTTAGGCAATGTCCCATATGATGATTTCTAGAGTTAAGCCTTGCGGTGCAGAGTGGATATCAACCTTTGAAGGCTTTGCCATGCTAGAGTTTGTCTAATGAATCATTCATTAAATCATTCTAAAGAATCATTCTGAAGTTTAAATCATTCTAGAGAGTTACTGCCACAAATGAGGGAGGCACTAAATCTATCAAAATATCTAAACTGTGAAAATGGTGATTTAATTTTTTGGTGAACCATAAGGTCAAGGACTTGGTACGGTACAGCTAGATCTAAGACCAGCACCGTTGTTGCTGCTTCTATATTAAAAAACCCTTCTGGACCATGGTAATAGTGTAGGAAGTATCGATCAAAAAAAAAAGTGTAGGAAGTATGAGCTTTTATTAAGTTCATATAATAGGAGAGCTTCCAATACATGTAGCAAGCCAGAAGCAACCCTGCCACGCACAGAGTTGTTTCACAACATCTTGATTTTTTCTACAGATATAGCTTTGTTTTAGTGTTAATTGAATGTTTTCATAATATATTCTACGCATGAAGATGCAATTTCTATGGGAAATATTAATTTAGTCGACAATCAACCTTTAAATTACTCTACAAAACTTGAACTGGTATAAACAGGACCAGAAATGGCAGGGTAATAAACTCCTCCTGTCTAGATAGACTCATGGGCAAGATGAGTCAGGCACTTTGGGGATAAGGGCATGGCCGAACCAAAGGAGCGATATTTGTAAGTGTAGCTGGCTGGGTGGCATGTAAAATGCACTCTAGGGGGGATAATGCCCTTCGAGAAATAATGTGCAATTGATATTCACAATATGACTGCAGCAGGCGCATCCAAGAAGCTAATTCTATGTTCAAAACTAGTAAACCATCTAGGGTCAATGCATTGAGTACTTCAAGACAATGGTGTGGCTTGCGTTTACAGTTAGTAGGATTTAATGAATATTGCATTAGTTCAAAAACAAGATATATCATTGGTGCTAGGGGTTCGGTTTCATGTCTAATATATATCTGTAGCTAGAGATCAGTGTTTGTCTTGTTTTGCTGGCTGAGCTCTGTGCAGATTTTTTCTAGAACACCTCTTACAAACCTTTGCAATGATCAACAATTTTTTTTTCCTAATTTAATAGGTTTGCAAGTTCAGCTTAATATTTCAAACAATCCAATGTTTCAAAGCTAACTACAAGTGGATAAACATATGATGAAATCTGGTATCAATTCCTATACTCAACATATATGTGAGTTGAATGCCTTCGACTTCTAAAGCTGATTGTTATTTTTACATCAAAAAGTTGTTAATGTATTTCAACTCTGGGTTACCTTTAAGTCTCCAAATGGATTCATGACTAGCACTAGTTAAGCACATCAAGCAAAATGAACCGGGAAAAAAATATTTTGCATTTTTCCCATTTCGAATTTATGTTTCTCTTGGTCTATTAACTTCTGGACCAAAGGATGGAACCTCAAATATAAACATTTGCTGGCATTCCTCATGTCTGATAGCCTTGCTCATCTTAATCCAGTCAGTTCACAACCAACCCACAGGTTCTTTAGATCAAGCCGAGATCCGTAGTACTGAACCCTGAACCCTGAACTTGTTTCAAAGAAGTTGCTAGTTGAGTCTATAAGTAGGCTAGATCTGAGGCCGTGGATTACCACAATAAGGTGAGACATATAACAACACCCAAAGTTTGTTCATCCACATTTTTTTACTTTGCATGCCGACCGGTTTCTAAGTAATGAATTAGCATGCCCTTTATCGGTGTAACCAAGGAAAAATGGAATATGTATGTCGGTTTGTGGATCTCCCCAAATGCCCATACTTGAAAATAGAATCAGTGTAACCAAAGTGTAATAATATATATATTTTATTTCCCAATTATGCATCTGAGTGAGATAGGCTTTCATTTGTCTCATATACTTAGTTTCTTACTTCCTCTCTCTTTCTCTTTGTTCTACGCCGCGAGATTTTTGCGGAAAAATGACTTAAAAATTCGCCCAATTCCACGTATATGGTAGACGCACTGCTGAACTCCAAAAACAACATACATAACCAAAAGGGTAAAATATGACCAAAAATGATGTCCATGTCCCAGTACACGACTGCACTATGAATATAGTGGGAGCATTTTTTGGAGTGCACTAATAGTGCGTTTAAAATATTGACCGGTCAACTGGACTCATGTTCAAGTTCAACAGCACTCGATACTATTTACTCAACGTCAATAATATGTTTTTCGATTGTCCAGTAAGAGTGCACCCGAGTGCTTGGGTCAGTCAACTGGAATAGTGAACGGTCAACGGTACGTTTATTGTACGTTTCTTGGACTCCATGAGTCCCGGTTTGACCAAAACAATTGCTAGAAGTCTATCTTAAGCTCATGTAGAGTTCTAACACATTGGTGGTCTATCTGTATGAAATCTGGTTTGAGAGACGTTCGGTAACTCCAGCATTTCTGGTTTTCGAAAAGTTCTGGCACAAGTAAGTTCACATTAAGGATTCCTTGTTTGGAAACTATGAAGTTTGTTCACTACTATCCCCAAAACTCGAAAAAATCGGAGTATGTCTTGTAAATTAATACATATCCCGCCATCAAAGAGAATTGACGTGTGACCAAAAATCCGCATATAACCCGAAATATATCTCATGACCTAAACACTCCGGATACTCGATATCTACTGTGTTGGATGATATGATCAACAACAACAAGCAACATCGGTTATAGTACACCCATTATAATTCATTGCAGTGCCACCAATCCGTGCAACGATTCAATTTTTCCAATGTTAGACTCACTTATCAAAACCAATCAAGTTCTTTTGTTACTGCGCCACCGGAATATCACTTTATTTTCAAGTTCTTCTGGTACTGCGCCACCGGAATATCACTTTATCTCCAAGTTCTTTTGTTACTGCGCCACCGGAATATCACTTTATCTCTAAGACAAGTTCTCATCATTCTAGTACAATTCAATCTCGGAATATCATTTTGTAATTTATTTTTGGACATTTGATATCAGAGTACTTATGGAGAACTCGATTCTTGTTATTAAAGTACTAGCCAAATTAAAGAGATTAGGAGACCAATCAGGTTAATGCTTAAGAGATTAGGAGTTAATTCTAGTGGGAATGTTATAAATTCTCTCCATTTTTGTTGACCTTGCACAAATATCCTCGAGGGGTAAAAAACTAGTACAACCGTTGCCACGGTGGAAGGGCCGACCGAAAAACTTGACCGAACGACACCACTACGTGATTGCTCTTTCACTGTATTCCAAAAAAATTACGTTATCAAAGATCAAACAACATTTTCAAAAATTTCACAAGAAAACATCAAATAAATATTAAAACTCTTACATTGAAGCAACAACTTGATGATGTTACCCAATAGGTAATGCACACCAATAAATTACAGTCTCCTAATGTCTTCTAGGATAGGTTAAAACCACTTTAGAGTCGCAAGATACCACTGGCAGTTAAATATTTACAAGAAGACAAAGCTTACAAACCCTCATTAATTGCGCAACACTTAGTTATATCCGTAATGCGACATTGAACAAAAGTTCTTGACATCCTACTTACTTTGAGCAAGTAGTTGCTCACCTAACAACGGAAGCTTACACCAACATCTTCATCATTTCAATTCCAAGTTTCATCGATGACCTTTTCCTCGTTTCTTATTTTGAGGCAAAGAATCACCACGAATGCTTACACAACATTTTCAACGGATTCAATTCCAAGTACCTCCTGTAAGAAGACCAAGTCGATCATTAAACCGATTTAAAGTGAGTGAATACCGAGTAAGACATACGATCAAGGATAAGTATTACTTAATTCTTTTAAATCTTTTGGTGAGTTCTCAAGTAACAATGTCCCAAATAAATTTTTACGCTTTCTCCAGGTGACTAATTTTCTACAAATAAAAGTTCTTCAATAGCCTTTTTGTCTTTTGGTCACCAAAGTGACTCCATCTCATAACTGTTAAGTTTTTCTTCTCTAAATCAACCAATTCTAACTATTAAAATACGAAACAAAAAAAAGATCCGTCAAGTTTTTTTTCGCAATTTGTTAAGTTTCCGTGGCGTGTCTCAAGGTACAGTTGCTTGAATAATAAAACCTTGTTTATTAAAATGCTTTACTTTAGGTTGTATGAGCTGTATTAGTAAATGCCAAATTGGTTCCTCTTTTACGTTTTTTTATTGCCGAGAATTCTTTCTCACTTCCTCTTGTACTCTTTCCATCACTGTTGGAATCCTAATTGGTTGTCATTGCGCACACAAGCGTCGAAGAAGATGCATCGATTCCAGCAATGAGCATGTCCTGTATACAAACAATTCAAAACTAATTAATGAACTAGTTAGCTCTTTTACGAACACAAACATCACCAATTCTCCCAGAACTGAGCATGTCCTGTACAAAATTTATAAAACAATGTGGTAATCCATAAAGATTAATGTCGTAAAAGTAAATGAGCATACCGCAAAGCCTACCTAAACCACCTCGCCTTGAACCAAATCATCAAAGTGATCAACAAAATCACTCCCTTACCTTCGCACCGCAAGTAACTCACAGCACCTAGAAATTAGAAAGAAACGGTGTTACAAGCAATTACCAAGTGACGGTTAAACAGTAACATCCATCTACAATGGAAACCCCTAATTGTTCATCTCCAAAAATCATTATAAGCTTAGTAGGCATGCATTGTAATTAGCACTTTGAAATGACTCTCCATCAAGAAACACATATTCCACCCATAAACTTACCGAAACCCACTTAGTCTAAGTCTAATCCCAGGAACACAAAAAATAGTGGAACAACCAATTCCGACCAAGCATCGAATTTTGTTGGAATTCCTAAGTCCTAACACCCTCCATAAGATATTCAAACTCCTCCCACCCACAATATTTCAATACTACTACTACCCAAATTGTTTTCTTTCGAATACTCCTGAGGTACTTTGAGGTGTATCACTTACTACTACAATTTACAGATGAAATCATCGAACATTGGCAGAATATCCAATTCTAAGTTCTCACTTACCATTTCCTTCGTAATTTTCACAAACTATGGTTGATACTTGAACAACTGGACTTGGATTCGCATTGGCCTGCAAATTACACAACCAAACATTAATAAACCCCCCAAAATTTGGAGAAAATATAAACAATCCACACCAAATTGTACACATAAACCTCTTACTTTAACAACAAACGAGTGAGGTTTAGGTGTTCAGAGCTCTCAATATGTCTTTATTCAAACGAATCACCTTAGGAGCATTTGGATTACTAATTAAGAGCCCTAAATTTCACAATTCAATCAATCAATCACCACTCAAATTTTAAGAAAATAGAATTTCATTTATTTTATTTTATAGCTTATGATGATTAACTGAGCAGTCGATATCGCATACGCATTAAGATTTGTGTCGATATAATAACAACTGACATGCAAATCATCTTCCTATCATCATCACACAATTCAATCATGTTTAACAAAATTACTCAACAAAAATTTAAACCAACACTAAACAAATATGAGTTACTTACTACCTGTATATGATCAAGCACTGATCTAGCAGAATTAAGTGAAATCCCAATATAGCTAAGATTAATTTCACTTCAGGTTCTTCAATTTCAACCCCGTCGTTACACAACAGCATCTCCATCATCTTCTCTCGAAAAAAACCCACAAAATACACAACCCAGGATCTTCGTTCTTCTCTTAATTTGACAATGCACCCATCCCTTGACAATGACCATGGTAACGGCTTGATCGAACCCATCTCTCGATTTCCGCATCACCGATTTGAGTTCCTCAACCACATCTTCTTCTCCGTAACATCAAGACTCGAAAAACCCTCAAATTCTCGGGCACGGATTTAATTCTTCAATTAATTTCGAATTTCGCCGCAAAACCCTAACTCTTCACTACAAACAAGTAAAATGATTATTTCCATTCTTCTATTTGTTAATCGATGGCAAGCACTGACATCTTCTACTTCAATCCTTCTCAATTTCTATCCTCAATCATTTCTATCTTTAATCATCTTCCATTAATCTTCTCTTCTGTCTCAATCTCCTCTTTCGATTTCATGCATTTCAAGAAGAAAGAAGAAGGAAGAAGGAAAAAAAAAGAAAGGAGGTGGCTGGGAGTCGATCCTGCAACCTTTAGGTCACATTACCACTGGTTTTACTAAACTGTCCCTCAACATTTAAAACAATTCCAACCTCCGTGTCCTTTTTTTCTGAGCGATAAAATGACGTGAATGCCCTTCTTTTAATGTTGTATTTACATAAATTTCAGTGAGCAATGAAAATATGAGGGGGTTCTTTTGACTTTTCATTGTTGATTGAAAAAAATTTGGGACACCAAATCTTTTTATGTCAATTGATCACTTATGATTTACAAAAAAGTGACCATATAAAGGTCCTCCCTCGCTTCGCTCGGTCGGCCCAATTATTTTTTTTGCAGTCAACTTAATAAAATTGCTTCCACTTTTTGGAAGCAACTTGTATAAAGTTGCGTTCACTTATGGAAGCAACTTGCGCTAGTTGCGTCCATTTCTGAAAGCAACCTTTGTTAGTTACTTCCACTTTTTAGAAGGTAGGAGTATTTTTAAAAATTGAATAAGGGTATATTTTAAGGGGAGAATTTTTAAGGGTATTTAAATAATGTTCCCTTAATTCTAAGTATGAGTTAGCTTAAGAAGAAACTAAGTCGTTAAGTTTTCTTGAATTACATGTGCTGTTACTTCGGATTACATCCATTGGGTTAATTCTTTGGGCATCTTGTGGTACATTGGGTGTTCTTACTCTTGATAAGGGCACCCGTTAGGGTTTAGGATGTACCTATAAATAAACCAGCTACAGAGTGAACCACAACTCTCTAACTATTTACACTAAACGCAGCCGCCTTCGTCTCCATCTTTTCCGATCTCTAATCCTCCAAAACTCTTTCATTTTGATTTCTCTCTGGTTTAAGAAATGGAATTCTGGGATGATCCTCAAAATCTATGTACACAATCAAAGAAAACTATCAGCGTTATGATTTCTCCTCTCAAATATTTCTCATGAACATGGTGCTGGAGTTATTTCTTGTCAGAAACGAGCACTAAAGTTCTAAGTTGGTTATTCAGAAACGTGTTCTTATTTAATTTCAAGGGTAAATCTAACTTGTATCAGAAATCAGAAACCTAATTTTTGGAATTCGGCTTCTGTATATTTAATTAAATTAATTGAAGAACAAAATATAAGACTTTTGTTTCTAATGTTGATGGTTTCTTGTAAATGGATTACAGTACTTGATATTCCTTGATTTCTCTGTTCCCAGCAGTCCATAGATCAGATGGATAGTACAGTCATCCATTTTAATTGCTAAGCTACGTGTATGATCATTTTCTTGGAATTGTGGTGCTTACTTACTGCTTAGCCTTGGCAAGATCATTGGAAGCATATGGTAAAACTAAAGACGCATACCCTCATGATTAATCAAGCACCTTCTGAAGGTACATATCGGTGTTATAGAGTCTCTGGATTCTTATTGAGATTAACGCAAAAATAATTTTTATCTTTCAGATTTTATCTTTCATAAGTTACTCTACATCTAGTCCAAGACAGAAACATGAGCGATTTACCATAACAATATATTTTTATAACGCATATTTCCATTATTTTCCAATGAATTTGAACCAAATTTACTAACCCAAAATTCAGGAGTACTGGCTCTCTTTCACTGCCCACTATTTGAACAACTTGTATCCATCAACTTGCCGGTGGTAAATAACCCAAAGTTTGGTAAAGGTTTTACTGTTTTTAATATTTCTTTTTAACAAAGCAAAGGCTTTACTGAAAATAAAATCTTGTCACGACGACAAGATACTCTCAGAAGTTTCTTGTATTTTGGTTTTGTTGTATAAGCACTAGACCACCAGATGATGATGTAGCAACACAGAGGAGAAGACTAAATTCCTTGAAAATCTTCAATTACCTTCAAAGTTCTATTTCATACTTTACTTCATAACCGCAATGCTTTCTTCAAAATAATCAAGAAGTGTGGACAAGTGTCTAGATGAACCAAAAAAGAATAGATACCAAAACGCATCTCCTATGCATAAGCATGCTCGAGGCTCCACCCATGATTCTCCAACACCTTCTTTAGTACCATTTCAGTATGGCTCATTAATAAAAACTCATTGACAGGGGGAGTCTTCTCTACATCCATTTACTAATAATCAGGTACCACGAATGATTTAAATTATAAGATGGGTTCTTTAGTAAAGTTTGTGCTAACTAAACTTGATGAAAATCTGCTTTAAGCTTAGGGAACATATAACAAAGGCTTTTGTACATGGTCCTTGGCATGTTTATGGAGATGCCTCTCCATTCTGCTCCTGGTCTCCCGTAGGAATGTATGATAAAAATAAACTAAACTACATTTCAGTTTGGGTACAAATTCCGAATCTTAAAAGTTTTCATTTTTGTAAATGCATCACTGCGCAAATAGGAACGGAAGTTGAGAGAGTTTCTGAAATGTATCTCTTTAGTGCAATCCTTGTAAGTTGTAACTGGTGAAGCTATAATAACAAAGGTTCATTGAAACGCTTAGTCACAGCCAAAGTAGGATCAACTCAATGCATGTAACAAAGTAAGAAAAAATAATTAAAGGTGGATCTCATTGCATGTAACTGAATCAGGTAACAAAGTTTTCAGTTTGGACTTGCAAACGCAATCCAATTTTTTCACCCGTTAGCTCCTGATAAAACTCAATGTTTTACAAATGAAATGAGACTTCTAGGGTCTTGTTCATGCTCAAGGAACAATACGCATATAACCAATCAAACTATTCAGAGACAAGAATAAAACACATAAAAAACAAACCATGGAAGCATAATAACCAACTTAAATTAGTTTTGCATTAGAATTACTAGCTAAAATGGAATAACAAATACAAAAATTAAATCTTCAAAACCCAGATCTGTATTAGCATTCCTCGCTCAATTTAAATCACCAATTTGATAGTTTGAAAAATTTTCTGCAACAGAAAACCTGTCTTCCAAATTCGAGCGTTGGCAGTAATGTTAACAGAGAAGGAGAAACCAACAATTTGTTTACCTGTACAGACCAGAGACAAAAGAATCTTATGAAAAATGGTGAAAACATCATAGTTTTGTGAGAGGAAAAATCATGGTGTGGCGAAGTTGTTGTTGATGATCATGTATTAGGTGTTTCTGCTTCCACCGATAGATCATAAACAAAAGATCAGTGTGCTGCTGTTGAATTTTAGGGTTAGGTTTTGGATTTTTTCCTCTCTATACGCAGCTGCGGAGCAGAAATGAGAACAAACCATATATTAGTTACAATATTTTCTTTCTGATACTCATATGGCGCAGTACCTATAAATCAAACTATTCAAGAGAACAAACTATATATTCAAAAGATCGGAATAAACTCAAAGAATCCAAACCATAGATGCAAATCACATACTTAAAATTAGTCTTAAATATTACTCAACATCTTCAACTTCAGATGAAAACTGAGACAGGATCTTTAATAAAGACAGAAACAAAGATTAACAAATACAGTAATTAAGTCTTCACGAGGCTGTCCATCAAAAAATTCCTCCAAACCAAATCTAACCATTATTCAGCTGTTTAAAAAAAAATATTCAGTTGTTGGAAACTGAGACCCTGTCATCCATCCATAATCGAGGTTGAAACTATCAACTGATGGTAGTAGTAAATCCACACTGAATAGAGCATTAGAAGAAGGAAGACAATCGTTTCCCAGACGGAACTACAATAAAAGAATCTAAGAGAATATGGCCAAAAACCAAAGGGAACATATCACAGTTTATGGAGAGGAAAAATCATTGTGTGGGGAAGTTGTTGTTGATCCTTGATGGTCATGTGTTTCAGATGTTTCTGTGTCCATTAAATGGATCATGAAGAAGATAGTTTGCTTGCTGCTGTTGATGTATAGGGTTAAGGTTTTGGATCGTGATGATGGAGGCGGAGAAAAAATAGGAGCAAGTATTCTACTTATAAGGTCTAGTGATGTAGATTTAGATTAGGGTTAAATTGTATACGTTGATATGGTTTAGATCTAACGGTTCACACAAATTTTATGACCAACAGGAATCGCTGACCGAAGTTTGATTACAAACGGCTGTGATTTTAGGGCACATCTCTAAGAAATCACAGCGAAGATCAGCCTCTGCTGGTCCGGTGGGATGCCTTCCTTATCTTGAATCTTAGCCTTGACATTGTCGATCGTGTCAGAGCTCTCAACCTCAAGGGTGATTGTATTCCCAGTTAAAATTTTCACGAAGATCTGCATATTTAAAGATTAATATGCCGAAGAAGTAAAATTCATCCTTGATTTTAGATTTAGAAGAGAGAAAGAGAACCCCAGAGGGAATGTTGCAATATACATGCAAAAACTATATTTTTGCATAGGTTACAATATTTTAGACATTTATGCTCATAGGGTAACCAATCAAACTATTCATGGACAAGAATACAACCCATAAAAAGCAAAAACTATACATGCAAAATAACACTTCAATTAGTCTTACATTACAATTGGAGATTTAGAACCCCTAAACCACCTTTAGATTTTGATGGTCCACCCATCTGTTACGAAAAAGAGATGGCTTCTCTCTCCCCTTTTTACGGTTCTCCAAAATTCTACTTTTTCATTCCTGATTAGGTTTTCCAATTAGATTTTCCAATTAGGTTCTTGATCTTATCAGTTTTAGTCTAGCTTTCCTTCTAGATCCTATTATCTTTTACATCATGTCATTAGAAAATCGCTTTCTCCAGTTGATCGAAAATTTTTAGATTCTCTTGTAGCAAAGCCTCCCAAAACTCGCAATCCTTATCACTGAATTCTATTCCCATGGATCTACTCAGGGGTCCATTCTTGTTCACTTGCTAAACATCTTTTCCATTCAATTTTTGAGGCTGCAAAAAATGGTGATCTTGAGTGTCGCAAGATTTGGAAACATTATTTAGGTAACAGTTGGTTCTTGATGACCAAGCAGTCCAATCATAATGGTTTCTTCTTGAATATCATGCTTTTCAAATCAAATTCCAAGGCCGAACCGATATCTTTCTTCATCCCAATGAGCAGAGATTGTTTCTTGGTTGGTTTTCTTTTGCCACAGTTCGGGAGGAGATTATTGCTATCTCAATCACGAGTCTCCAAACCCACAATAAACCCTAAATCCAAAACCTATATCCCACAACAAGTCTCCAATCTATCTGAGAATCCGATCTCTAACCATCCTTCTCGTTCCTATGCTCAAGCTGTTTTATCCAAATCTGGTACTCATAGATTCATCCCTACCACCAATCAACGTGTTTTGAACAAAAATCCTCTGCACTCTCCTTTTATTTGGATTCTTTTGTCAGCGCGCCTATCTCTATCGATTTTGCCCAATCGGAAGAATTCTATCAAGATACAATATAATAATAGAAATTCTTTAGGACAATGGTGTGATGCTTACGTCGTTTCATTACCTATCAAAGTCCAATCATGGGTTCCTATAGGTCATGCTTTATGTGTTGAGCTGCATTCATTCGAGTTTGAATTATATCCGCTAACTCTATCGGGCAATATTCCATGCTTGACAAAGTTTTGTCATCCATTAATACAAATTCAAGTTCACTATGGATTAGGTGGAATTGTCTGTCTTCAAATGGGATTATCACTTTTGGCAATTATCCACTTCCACCGGAATGATTTTAGATCGGAAATCTTCGGTGTTCCACCACAATTCTGGTCATCACAAGTCTTTCACGCATTAGGAAATTTTTGTGGGGAAGTTCTTTTTATAGATCAACGACATTAAATCTTGAAGACCTGAGGGCTATTCGTATGAAGATAAGAAACCCAAATGGGGCAAATGCGATACTGAGATCAATTACCATCCGTGCTGGTGGGGGGTCTTGACTAAGATCTTCATTCTTTGAAGCACCATCGATGGTCAAGGGAAAATACCAATTTGCCCTGAGAAAATTTGAATTCAAATTATGGAAAGGCTCCAATCAAGGATGTTGACTTAGGATTTGATGGATCTCAAACGGAAGATATGGATGAGAATATCGGAAGAAGATAGTCAATCTCCGATTAATTCGGTGGTTATGAATATCACGGAATCTCAAACACAATGACCACTTCTATTCTCGCTAAGTTTGCCAAATTTCCGTCTACAATACCTTCTCATCATGGTTCAAAGAATAATTCAAAAAGAAAGAAGCGAGTAGCAGAGAGAAACAAGAGGAAAAACTCTAAACCAAAAGAAGTTTGGAAAAAGATTGAAAAATTAGTTTTGTCCTCGACACTACAGATATTATTGATATGGATATCGATGTTCTCATGAAACCTGCTTTTTATATTGAATTAAGAGATGACCCGATAGTTCCTACTCAACATATATCCGTACCCAACCCACCAGCCATATACACATCCATACCCATATCTCATGTCCAAAAAACATCCATACCCATTGCTCCAATGCAAAAAGATTCTGTACACATCCCATTAATCAAAACACCTCAGCATTCTAATTTGAAGGATATCTCTGATCTGTGCAATATCATCCCATCTATTCCGCATCCCATTCATCCTAGATTTATCCTTTCATCCATCCTACCACCCATCATTCACACTCCTCAGACCATCATTCAATCACCTACACCCATTCGGATAAACATCCCACAAATAGTTACACCTATTAACAATACAATAAACATTCGACCGGATTGTTGCGAAGTATGAGACTTTCGACCTTGGAATTCATATGGGCATTTCTTTTCATAAGATGCTTAGAATCATTCTAGAAGATTTCTTTACACAAAAGTTTCTAGTCAAGGTCCAGTGCTTAAATATCCTGTCCTAAAAGCTCTTCCAGCACCCAATATAGAAAGTGATTTTGCGGTACAAGCTATTGTTCCGTTAGATGGGACTAATCAAGTTCCTATACATGAACCCAAGGAGAAAGCATTGCCGCTTAATGGATTAGAAGATACTTTTATTGGTCTCTTGGATGAAGATATTACTTCTATTTCTTCATCTTCCTCCACTCCTACATTTCCACCAGGCTTTGAACCTTTGATGGATGATGTGTTAGATGATGCAATCTCAATTCATACTCCTGAGACTCAAAAGTTTATTCAAGGAGGTACATCGCACGGAATGCAGGAGGCTTGATATCAATGTGGAAGAAGTTAATACTTCTAGTGTTAAACCAAAGAGATTAGTGAAAAAAGTGGGTCATATTGTTGATAAATGGTTTTGAAGATTCTCTCATGGAATGTAAGAGGGTTATGCTCTGAAGTAATTTAAGACTGATTGTGAAGAGAATGATTTCCATTCTTAAAGCTCCAATCATAATTCTGCAAGAGACAAAAATGATGCGGTGTAATGATTATGATATCCAACAAATTTGTGGGCATCCAAATTTTGGATGGACTTTTCAAAAGTCGATTGGTAACTCGGGTGGTATGATCATCTTATGGAACAAGGATTTTCTAGAAGTTATTGATTCTATAGTGGGTGAATATTCTCTCTCCATCTCATGTATCAATAAACATGATGGTTTTGCTTGGGTCTTAACAAATGTTTATGGACCAAATAAACCTTATGAAAGGTCCGATTTTGGGAAGAATTAGATAACATCGTAGTTATTGGGATTTACCTTGGTGTTTGGGAGGTGATTTTAACACCATCAAGAAGCGTGATGAGAAGAAAAATTGCAAAGAGAATCACGTAAAAAGCATGAAAGATTTCATAACTTTCATTCTCGAGCACAATCTAATTGATCTTCCTTTAAAGGGAGCTAGATATACTTGGTCCAATGGACAAGCTAATCCTTGTCATGTGCGATTAAGCCAGATTCCTTCTTTCTCCCTTCTTTTGAAATTCAATACCCTTTAGCCTCTCAACTTGCTCAAGCCGGACCCACTTCCGATCACATTCCCATCCTCCTAGACATTTCGATCCTTCTTGGGGACCTAGTCCGTTCGGGTTTGAAATCATGTGGTTTTGGAGAATGGTTTTAAAACTTTTGGAAGAATGGTGGTTGTCTTTTTCTTTTGCGAGTAATCCAAGTACTTCTTTGTGGATGGGCGAAGGCTTTAAAGGAGAAGTTGAAAGTGTGGAACAGAGACACATTTGGTCATAACGTGACAAACTCAAGTACTTACTAGAAGAAATACATTTTTTTGATAATTTATTTCAAGACAACATTTTAGATGAACATCAGTTGGCTGAAAAACTTAAGCACTTGGTTGAGTTTGAGAAGATCACTAAAATGGATGAAGTCGCTTGGAGAATAAAGTCTAATAACAAATGGTTGCAAGAGGGGATAGAAATGCTTCTTTTTTCATTAGCCGTGCCACCGTTTAGAAGGAGATACAATAGGATCGACAATTATATGTTGAAGGTGTTTTGGTGTCGACGACATTTAAGCTGCAAGATCATATTGTGAACTTTTATAAAGGCCTTTTCTGTGGAAGAAGAAGTTATCAGACCGGAATTGGAAGGAATTACTTTTGAAAAGATAAGTGACATTGAATCGGAAATTGGATGCAAATTTCATCGAAAATGAGGTTCTTCAAGCTATCAAAGACCTTGGACAAGACAAGGCCCGGGCCTGATGAATTTACCCTATTATGTTCTTTCTAAAATGTTGGAGATTCATTAAGAAAGATATCATGGAGACTATCATGGAGTTTTGTGAGTCCTGGGTAAGATTGATCCTAAACATAACTCTGCCTTTATTACCTTAGTACCCAAAAAAGATTATGTTGAAAGCTTGTGAAGGATTGTAGGCCAATTTGTCTTCTTACTAGCATGTACAAGATTATTGCTAAAGTACTAGCTTCAAGAATGAAATTAGTTATGCCAAAACTCATCTCACTGTTCAATGTGCATACATTGAGGGTAGACAAATTTCGAGATGGCATTTTGATTGCCAACGAGTTAGTTGATTCTAGACTACAACTGGACAATTTGGTTTGATTTGCAAGATTGACTTGGAGAAGGCCTTTGATAGGGTAAATTGGCGGTATTTGGAAGATATTTTGAAGCATATGGGTTTTAGTAGCAAATGGTGTAGTTGGCTGAAATTTTGTTACTCAACTGCTTCCTTCTCTGTGTTGATAAATGGGTCATCCTTTGGTTATTTTGGCGGTACCGGGGTGTTAGGCAAGGTTGTCCTCTTTCACCTTTGCTTTTCAATGTTGCAATGGAAGGATTCTCAAGGTACTTAGATAGAGACAAGTATAAATCTGTTTAGTGGTTTTGATGCGGTTCAAAAAATGGCTTAGTAGTAAGTCATTTACATTATCTTGATGATACTATCTTCTTCATTGATAACAAAAAGAAGAACTCATCAATCTTTTCTCCATACTTCTTGTTTTGAATATATTGCAGGCTTAAAGGTCAATACATCAAAAACAAGACTCATTGCAATTGGTGAAGTACCTCTTTTGGAAGAATGGGCTTCGAATTAGGTTGTGCAACTGGATTCAATACCTTTTATGTACACTGGAATGCCTTTGGGTGCAAAAGCTAATGCAAAATCCATATGGGATCCCATAATTGAAAAATTTGAAGCTAAACTATCGTTATGGAGACAAGGTAAGTTATCTAAAGGTGGAAAGTTGGCTCTTTTGAAGTGTATCTTATGTTCTCTTCCTATGTATTACTTCTCTCTTTTCAAAGCTCCAATTTCTATTATTAACATTCTTGAGAAGAAGATGAGATGTTTTTTATGGGAGAATAAGTCCTAGGTTTGATTACTTCACATCTTATAAATTTTGAGTTAGTTTGTGCTTCAAAAGAAAGAGGGGATTGGGTGTCTTAAATCGAGGTTAATGAATCAAGTATTACTTGCTAAGTGGTGTTGGAGATTTGGTGTAGAGAAGAATCATCTATGGTACAAAATTATCGCTGAAAAATATGGTACTTCTTTCTCTCATTGGGTGCCTGGGTAAAGTACACATGGTTCATGGTGTTTCTTGTTGGAAAACAATTGCGAAAATGAACTATTGGGTCTCTTCGAACTCCAAGTTATGTCTACACTCCGGATTACATATTTCATTTTGGCATGATAAGTGGGTTAGTGACTCAGTTTGGATGTAAAGTTCCCCTTTACTTTACAAATTGGATAAATTGAAAAATGGTAGTGTGCATTTTGCACACATCTCGGCGGGAGCTTGGAAGTTTGACTACAAAAAGAGTGCTTCGGATACCGGTTAACCAATCCCGCTTTGTTCCTTCTTATTGGATCTTCTCCACCAACACCGGATAACTTTCCTGGACACAAGAAGATGGGATTTGGAATCTTCGGGTGTATACTCTGTGAAATCCCTTTATGCAATTGCGGTATTTGAAGCCGGGAGTGGATAATTTTCCATGGAAATTTGTATATATGACTTGCATTCCTCCAAAGATTTGTTTCCTTATATGGTGTGCGGTTCATGGAAGACTCAACTCTTTGGAGATGTTGAATCGAAAAGGTATGAATTTGTATAATTCATGTATTCTTTGTGGTGACGAAAAGTGAGACACAAGATCATATTCTACTCCATTGCAAGGTTGCTGGTATCATGTTTGACTGCTCTCCACACCAAAAAGATCGGGCATGGGTTTTCCAGTTCAATGTATGCTCTTTTGTTTCTTGGTCTAGCAATTGTATCCACAAGAACTCAGGGAAAGATATATGGAGCCTCATCCGCAGCAATTGTATGGACTTTATGGAATGAAAAAGTACTTTCAATGATGACTACAACTTCAAGACTCGACTTAATTGCGACAATGCCAAAGTCCTAGTCCTATCATGGGCTGCTGCAGCCGGGAAGAGAATTCACACAATTTCTCTCATACAGTGATTAACCGGGAAAACTGTCTTTTATTGATTGTTCTTTTTTCTTCTTTTTTTAGCTACAGCTAGTAGCTTTTTGTACATTCTTCTTCTGTTTTAATAAAATCTCTCTTCCAATCAAAAAAAAGTCTTACATTACAATTACTAACTAAAATGGTAAAATGTATTAACTAAGTACAAAAAAAGATCTTCAAAACCCGGATATGTAGTAGCATTTTATGGTAACTCGCAGCCCAAATTAAATCTTCAATTGAAATTTACTGATTCAGCTGTTTGTAACTGTTCATCTCCACCAGGAGACCCTGTCATCCATCAATAATCCAATTTGACACCAGAAATGTAGTAGCCTTTTATGGTTGCCCAAATTAAATCTTCAATTGAAATCTACCGATTTGACATCCAGTTACAGCGCCCGGAAGAAATCATCTTTTATATTTCCATCTCTTCTGTTTTCCGACCGAATTGAGGATTGTGCTTCCGTCCATGGTGTATGTAAAGGTTCCCCACACAAACCAAAAAAAAAAAAAAAAAAAAAAAAAAAAGCAATAAATCATAATTAATACATCAGTCTTCTATTACAAAGAATCATTGGATGATGGAGATAATGAGGTTCAGAGAGAGCGAAAGAGATTAGAGTTTTTTCAAGATTTAATTTAAATTTAAGTGGTGGTTTCCCTAAAAGAAAAGAAAGGTCGTCTGGTTCATATCTTGTCATTTGCAACTAAACATCGAACTTGCTAAGGAGGCTGCGAAAGGGCTAATTAAACTCAAGATGACTAAGTTTTGAGAAGAAAAATCATTGTGTGAAGTCCAAGGATGATTGTGTTTCCCACAAAGTTATTTGCAAAGATTCCCACACAAACCCAAAATTCAATTCATGAATCATTCTTCAGAATTGGGTTTAAGACGAAGAATATTTTGATGGAGATCAAGAGAGAAGACAGATGTGGAAGCGGCGAAGTTTTTATGTTCAAGATCTAGTTTAGAAATGTAGTAGTGCTTGTTTGCTCAAAGGTCATCTTATTATATAGTAAACCCTAATAACTCGCTTGGCAAGGGCTTAGTAAGTTAATTTTTTCAACACTAAAAAGAAAGGTTCCACCTATTTGCCACCTCACTTGTCTTTAGAATTACAAAAGTAATTCTACTTTCCAATTCCATTTTTTCCTAGTTACCACCTACAAAAGTCAAATTAATTAAATTTGACTATAACTATCACCACTCTAATATTTCTTCTTCTCTATTAACCTCTATATTCATTAAAAACCGATTAAAAGGTATTAACCCTATGTTAGAGTTTTGTTCAATTAGTTCACTAGAAATCAACAATTTTATATATTTAACTCTTATCATCATAGAAATCAACAGTTTAACGGAAGACCCTTCTTATGGAGATTAAATTCCATGGAAATTTTGTGAACGTCCAAGTGCCATGAAAGGCAAGTTTTCTGATTGGCCATTTTAAGTTGCTCTTTTTGACCCACCAGTATGTATCAAGATTTGCACTTTATTACGGTGGAACTTCTTGTTATAGGTAAACTTGGATATGGATAACGGTAAAATTTTTGGTCTCCCATATCGTTAGATCCTCATTGCTTTATCTAAAGACTTAAACGCCTAGACAAATAAAATTTCCACGTTAAACGGTGAGGAAATCCTCGCTTTTTATTGGGTGGAAATTTTATAAATATCCCTCCTTTTCATGGATTTCACAAATACCCTTATCCCCAATAATTATACCCCTCATCTTCTAAAATGTTATCCATTTAATTTTGAATCATATAAATATCCTTTAAATATTAATAAAAATTTAGATGAAAGTCATTTCATTTTTATCTCACATCTTCGGAGGTGGTGATGGTGGTGATGCCCTTGGAGTAGAGGTGGTGGTGCCAATGCATTTTGGGATCAACTTTTGTTGTTGATATGCAGATTTGTGTGTCAACTTGGGTTGTTGACACGTAATCTTGACCTAACTTTCCGAGTTTTCAATTTTTGTAAAACTTGGGTTGTTGACCTGAGATATGATATCAATTTCGGTTGTTGACACCAAAATTTGGTGTCAACTTTGGTTGTTGATACAAGAAACTGGATCAACTTCGGTTGTTGATACAAAAATCTAGACCTAACTTATTTCTAAATTTTCAATTTTTTTTATCAACTTGGCGGCAACGATGGTGGATTTGGAGGAGATGGTGGTCGCAATTGCGGTGGCGGTGGTGACGATGAGTTGTGGTGGAGTTGTGATGGTGGAATGTTGGTGATGGTTGTGGAGTGGTGGTGGTGGTGGTTGTGAAGTGGTGGTGGTGGTGACTTGCCGTCGGTGGTGGAGTGATTGAGAAAGAAAATTATTGCTTTTTGAAAAACAAAAAAAAGTTATGTGTAATAAATTACTAAAATAGTTTATTTTTAAGAGGATAGGCTTTATATATAAGAGGAGGGGTATATTTATAATGTGATAGGGGTATTTTTGAAGGGTTCCAAAACTAAGGGTATTTAATTCATATACCCTTTTATTGGCAAAAATAAGCTCTTTTTTTGTGAGAATACTTGGCAATATATAATTGGTTTAAAAATTACAAACTCAAAGGAAAACTTAATTTGGAATTTTATGGACTATGCACCTATTTCTCATCTTTGTTATCCACTTAGAGCAGTTCATATGGAATGAACAAACTACAAGTTTGTTCATTTTGCTCCCACCATGGAATGAACAAACATGAAAAGTGGATGTTCAAATCAATAAATCTATTGCTTTGAACATTGTGTCGGACCACCCATCGCGCGCTTAAGGGAAGGACGGCCGAGCGTGGGAGCAACGCGCGGTTGAAGAAAAGACGCTGGCGGCTCTTCCTCAAACGCCCGCGACTCTTCCTCCAACGCCCACTGGAATTCCTGATTCCCAAAAAATATTTTACTACTTTTTTACTCCCTTTATCCTATTTTATCTCACTTTATCATATTTTCTCTCACCAAATATATTATTTTATATTTTAACTTTATTCTAAAAAATATTTTATATTCAAAAATAATAATAGTGGACCCTAGAAAACTAAATCTGTTCATTTTGCTCTGATTTACCATAGTGGCGAAACGTGTTTGTTCATCCACGTGGCTCAACAAAAGAATTTGTTTGTTCATTGTCGTAGGAATTGCCCTTATTTAATTATTTTCTCTGCCACACCAAATCAAATATACATTGCCACGGGGCTGGGAAAAGCCCCGCACACACCAAATCGAAAATGCACCGCCATTGGGCGAGGCGAAGCCCCGCGTAAATCAAATCAACAATGCATAGCCACGGGGCCGGGCGAAGCCAGGGACACAACAAGTTAAAAGAAAGAAAATACCCGGTGCGTAGCATGGGCACAAATCTAGTCTGATTTAAAAAGAAAAAAAAATACACATGCAAATAACAAACTTAAATTATAATTACTCAATAAAATGATCTACGGATAAGGATCTTTAGCAAAGATGAGAACACTCGCTAGGTAAAATAAATTAGCAGATACAAAAACTAAATCTTCAAAACCCAGATATGCAGTAGCATTTTATGGAAAAAAGGCCGTCTTCCTCGCTTAATTGAAGCCTAAAAAAGGAGATCTTGTCATCCATATTTGTAAGAAAACCAAACCGAAACAAGTACTCATAAAGGAGAAGCCAGTAAATATTAGAATCGAATCTAAAAATCTCGTATAGGCTGATGCAGATAATATCTTAGCTATTCCAGTGGAGAAATCTTTAATAATGAAGATAAAAAAATAGATCAACAAATACAAAAGTTAAAAACATTCCTCAGTTCAACTACCAATTTCAAAACCCTAGAAAATGATTATGGAATTCCACACCCCAAATTCAGCAGATCTATCAATCTTCTCACTTTGTATCTCCGGTACATCTCTGGAGAAATTAAGTCATTGTATTATCAGGTGGACGCTCTTGATTCAAAAGACGCGCTAAATCTCCTGACTAAGAGGGTTGATAAGTGTCATGCGGTCGGACTAAAAGTCCAAACCGAATAGCCCTAAAAGAAGGAGAAACCAACTATTTGTTTACCGTGACCTAAAGAACCGCGATAAAAACATACAGGAAATTGCTAAACTTTACTGGTGAATATATGATTGTTTTTTTATAGGAAAAATCATTATGTGAGGAGATTCGTTATTAGTAGCCGTGTATTTGATGTTTCTGCTTCCATGATCGATCATGAATAAGAAGAACATGATAGTAGTTGTTGATTTTTAGGATTAGGCTTTGGATGTTTTTCTCTGCGCATGGAGGCGGAGAAGAAATGAGGGCACCCACCTATTCTACTTATATGGTCTAGAGCTGGCGTGTTCATAATAGGGTTAAATTTTAGTCGTTGATCTATTTACTCTTCTCCATATGAGATTGAACGGCTCACGAATTTTATGACGTACCTGACCAAAATTTGGTTATAAACGGCTCTGGTTTGATGAAAAGATTGAACCACCTTATACAACGTTTTATCAACATGTCTAGATATCACATTCCCACGAGGACGATAATGAATCATAACCTATGGAGTGCACTGCACGTATTCATGTCTTACATTACAATTACTAACTAAAATGGTAAAATGTATTAACTAAGTACAAAAAAGATCTTCAAAACCCGGATATGTAGTAGCATTTTATGGTAACTCGCAGCCCAAATTAAATCTTCAATTGAAATTTACCGATTCAAATTTCATTTGTAACGTGTTCATCTCCACCAGAGACCGGCTATCCATCAATAATCCAATTTGACAATTTAAATGTAGTAGCCTTTTATGGTTGCCCAAATTAAATCTTCAATTGAAATCTACAGATTTGACATCAAGGAGGAGAATACATATCAACTCCTTTTAAAGATTTTCTTACAACAGAAGGTACTCTTCTTCAGTTATCTTGTACTGAAACTCTAGAACAAAACGGTATAGCAGAAAGAAAACATCGTCACATCATAGAGACAACTAGAACACAACTCCTCTTAGCATCTGTTCCTTCCAATTTTTGGGGTGAGTCAGTTCTAACTGTTGTTTATACAATAAACCGTATTCCATCTATAGTCACAGAAGGAATATATCCATATGAACGTCTCTATAACAAGAAACCTAATTACTATGAGCTTCGTGTATTTGGTTCAACATGTTTTTTTCTTCTCACAGAACGAGAACGAAACAAACTCAGAAAAAAGAATGGTATATGTGTGTTTCTAGGTTATGGTATAAAACAAAATTTTTATCGCCGTTATGATCTAGAGAGTCGATGATTACGTATTTCTCGACATGTTATATTTTGGGAAAATATATCTTTTTGGTCTCTCCCCAGTAGTAAGTCATCCAGTTGTTTATGGGTAAAAATCATTTCCGCCGATTTTGGTAAATTTGGTAGGTGAGTCAGGAACTGGTTTAAACCCTAAAAAAATGTGCTGCACGTGAGCACTTTCTATATTCGAGAGATCAATCTGTACAAGTCCGACCTAAACCAAGAAATGGCCGTTCCAGACTTGCTTCTGTCACAAAGTGGAGGAGAAGGGTTGATTTGGGGAGGAAGCAAAAGAAAGGTGTTGAGACCAGAATAATTACAGGAGAGTAGTGTCTCGACTTGTATCGGGAAAAGTGAAAGCTTCGGAAGCTTGCAAGAGATGAAAGATTTTTGGAGAGCTTGCAAAGTTGCCTTTTCCGAGAGTGTTGTGTTTTTCTCTGATCGAGACTTGTTGTCTGTAGAAATAGGTAAGACCTATTTATACAAGTCGAGATTGAAACGTACTCACGGCCTCATGAAGGAAGAGAGTAAAGGTGAAATAATGGGAGGAGGTGGTAACGCATGGTGTTTATGGGTGAAATCGTTTTCACCATTGTTCCTCATTTATTTAACCGCTTTATTCCTACTCACGCTTTTCTTAATGTGAGCGTAGTATACGTTGCATGTTGTGACCTCCAAACCAAGACCCCGGGAAAGCATCCCCCGGTTTGTGTTGATGTCTCGAGTGTTGGTTGCACCTTGGTGCAAGTGGCGCTCTTCAGGGGCGCGTGGCATGTGCCAATGGCATGTGCGGAATGCCTTTGTTGCGGGTTGCACCTCGAGTGCAAGTGTCAATGCCGTGAGCTGCTAGTGGTGTGTGTGGCATGTGCCAATGGCATGTGTGGAATGCCTTGGTGGTAGGTTGACGTTGAGTGTAAAGGCGATGCAGAGCCGCTAGTGGCGTGTGTGGCATGTGTGGAATGCCTTGGTGGTAGGTTGCACGTTGAATATAAGTGGCAATGCCAGAGCTGCTAGTGGCGTGTGTAGCATGTGCCAAATGGCATGTGCGGAATGCCTTGGTGGTAGGTTGCACGGTTTTCAAGTTAGGCTACCAGCGTGGGTTTTGGCATGTGCCATCGGCGCGTCTGCCAAGCCGGGCCTAGGATTGCACTGAAGGACTTGCAAGTTAGGCTACCGGGCGTGCATGTTTGGCATGTGTCGATGGCATCCTCGCCATTAGGCCGCGTCCTGGTAAGAAAGCTACCGGCGATGCGTGTTGGAATGTGCCAATGGCATGCGTGGCCATTAGGTCACGACACAGTGAAAAACTCACCAGAAGCGAATGCATGTTGGCATGTGCGAATGGCATGCGTGGCCAATTTGGGTCACGGCACGGTATGAAAGCTACCGGCGTTGTGTGTTGGCATGTGCCAATGGCACGCTCGACCATTAGCGCCACGGCCGAGGGTAAGAAAAGCTACCGATACATGCGTGTTGGCATGTGCCAATGGCATGCTCGGCCATTAGGGCTGACACAGCAAGAAAAAGCTACCAAGAATGCGTGTTGGGATGTGCCAATAGCATGCTTGGCCATTAGAACCCACGGCTTGGTAAGAAAATCTGCCGGCGAGGGTGTTGGCATGTGCGGTAGGCATTTCGAGCCATTGGGCCACGGCAGTAAGAAAAGCTACCGGCGGCGTGTTGGCATGTGCCAATGGCACGCTTGGCCATTAGGGCCACGGCTTGGTAAGAAAAAGCTACCCGGCGAGCGTGTTGGCATGTTCCAATGGCCGCTCGGCCATTGGGGCCGCGATAAAGTAGAAAAAGCTACGGCAAGCGTGTTGGCATGTGCAAATGGCACTCTCGGCCCGTGGGGCCACGACTTGGTAAGAAAATTTACCGGCGGCGTGTTGGCATGTGCTAATGGCTTGCTCGGCCATTAGGGCCACTTGATCAGTAAGAAAGCTACGGCGATGCGTGTTCCATGTGCCAATGGCATGCGTGGCTAATTTGGCCTAGGTTACGGGGTTTGCAAGCCTAGGCGCGGGCGCTACTTGGGCATGGCGCGGCTGGGAGCCAAGGTAAAGGGTGTTTGGCTTGTCGTGGTGTGACAGCTGTGAGCTTAGGGCCAAGGCGGAGTGCGTTCGGCATGGCGCGGCTAGCTGGGCACCTTTGAACGAGGTGTGAGGTTTTAATCGAAAGGCCTCGGTACCCATGTAGGAGATTCCACATCTTATTAGTCTCCACCTAGAACTCCGCATATCCCATGTGGGACTAATCTCATGGGCTTGGGTCGAGCCAAATCCCCAAAAATCTCCACCTTGGCGAGATCAGCTATCTCACCAACTATCGTCAAATGCACGATCACGTTATGCAACATCTTGAGGTACACCTTGCTCCTTCATGTCCACAACTCCACATTGATTGGCACCACTTCTAAGTGTACTCGCATGCCAACTCAATCTACCGTACATGATCATCATCCGTATACTACCGTCAAACCTGGTTACAGTCAATATGCGCCCTTGAGCTTTGGCCACCACTTCGAGCTTGCTCCACCTGAGTTAGAGAGGGTGGCGATCTAAATCCACCATGAGCCCTAGCTTCGGCTTGCCATACTCCACCGAGTTAAAGTGTTCTGCACCACCTAACTCCACCTTGCGCACCTCATCCTTCCTTAGGGTTGACATCCATAACCATTCGGATCTCTTAGTAGCCCTAGGTCCGATACCATTTGATGCATCCTACGGACGTTACATAGTACTGGATACTGTCCCCACTTTCACCACCTTTGGCCGGTGGTGTGGGGTTTTAATCGAAAGGCCTCGGTACTATGTAGGAGATTCCACACCTTATTAGTCTTCACCTAGAACTCCCATATCCCATGTGGAACTAATCTCATGGGCTTGGATCGATCCAAATCCCCAACACTATATATATCACAAAAACCAGAAACAACATATTCACAAAAACCCAATAAGAAAAGCTAGGTTGCTATGCTTCCTTCTCTTTTTTTCAAAGAAGACTACAGTTCTTTCGAATCAAAAAAGCACTACATAAATAAAAATCTTATAAGGCAGAGATTTTACGAACTGGTAATTACAAAAAACGATTACAAGAGGCGATACTAAAATATACTCTAGCCCAATAAACCCTTGACTGATACATGCTCATCACCCAGAACTTGAAAAGATTTAATACACAATCACCAGCAAGATCTCGTCATTATTAATCATGATTTTATACACAGAAACGAAGTTAGTTAAATCTAGCCTCTTAGCTTATTATAATGTAATAACTGACAAACCCAAAATCAAGATCTAATTTTGCAATAATGTAACCCAAAAATCCAATCCATTTTTTAAATGAATCCATGAACAAATCCTACCCCATAAATATAGTGTAAAAAAATAGATTTAGTTAAGATGAGGTGATTAGTAATAACTTGGAGAAGGGATTATGCAGATTAGTCTATTTATTTTGAGAGACGTCTTTAGAAACTGGAATGTACGCAGATGCGGATCAGTTTGTGACTCAGAAAAAGAATTTTTTAAGTTTTTATATTCTCGAATTAAATTCTCAAAGGACATAAACACTGTAAGTACACTAATTTATCTCCATTGCCACGTGCGCTAACGGGGGTCCCGTGGATGACATCACTCACGGGGATGACACATAGGGGCATCAAAGTGGCACTCCAATAACGTGCCATGCCGTGAGACCAACGGCCGGAAATAAAGGGCACCCAAGATAGATGAGTCCCGCGTAGCTCCCAAGGATGGCCTTAACCCATCACGAGGTAAGACGTAATCAGTGGTCCAGAGGTAGTCCAACCGACATGGACATGACAAGAGGGGCCGACACCACCGGCGTGGATCGGCACGCCCCAACCACCCGCATTTAATGTAGCTCGGGAGAATACGTGTCGAACGACGGTGATGGAAACAAGGGCTGGTCGGCGTGATGAATCGGGATATAGTCGAAACCGCGGAGTGACATAGAAGTCCGCGGACCACGCCCTTGAGGATAATATTCAAGCCAGCGTACGATACCTGAGAACACAAGAAGATAAGATCTCAACGACTCCTTTGTCGGTAGGACCCACCAAGTTTAGCTATAAATATGTATCCCCCTCCCCGAGGAGGGGATCAAAAACAGAAAGGAGAGAGAATAGAGAAAAGTGAGTTTTAGCTCATATGTTCGATGATCACAAGATCTTGTGATCATCTTTGTAACCATTTATTTTATAATGTATCCCCTTAGACCCGTGGACGTAGGCTTTAGTCTTAGAACCACGTATATCGTTGTCTCTTTCACTTTTTGCACCGATAGTTTCATTTATATACTCGTATTTCCGATCTATATACGGATCTCAGGAAGATGATAATGAGATCATGACAAACTAGAGGGGTTTGGAATCATGATTTATCTTACGTCTACGCTTATTCCATACTCCTCATACCTCGGTGCATGTATTCAACTTATGTAAAGATTGTTTGTGATCACGTGGAAGCCAAACCCGATTCACGTGCTCACAATTTGGCGCTAGAAACAGGGACCTTGTCCCGGTAAAAAGATTTATCTTTTCCTGTGACTTCACAGCCTCGACCTCAAAATTTTTGTATTTAAAAAAAAAAAAAAAAAACGCAAACAGATTCATTCATGGATTCGTTTTCGCACACATCTATGTCTATTGTGTTTTCTACCAACGGATCCCGAGCATTGTATGACTTTTAAAACAAACGAGATCTGGGTTTTAGCCAACGGAACTGTTCTTAGACTATAGTGTTTTTACCAATACATCTAGGTTTTAACTAGAATTTCAAACAAAATTTCCACCAAAAGATTCGGACTTTTTGCAAATAACGACCCTTGGATTTTATCTCGGGCAAGTGCGTCCGTCTACGTCTTTCGTGTCGATTCGCCAAACTAACTACCCGAATACACCCATTAAGCTAGAAATCTAGTTTATGAAGATAAAGTTAAACTAACGGCTAACCCCGCGGACTTTTGGGCCTCGGATTACCTCTCATGTCCTTTGTGCAGATTATTACAATGGAAAGTAACAAAGATCTTGGGAAGACAAAGATAACTCTAAGAGATATTCCAAGGACCACACGCGTAATGAGGAGCGGACAAAAGGCGAAGGGACGCATAGCCGCGGATAAACCGCGAGGCCAGGCGGAAAGCACGTGGCTCTTGGATGCGGGAAACATCGCAATGGAGGCAAAGAGAGCTGCGGCCGCAGAAGCTCTTGCACCAAGCAAGGGGATTTCTCAAGTGGTTGCCTCCAAAGTAGCATTTGCAACCGGGCCAGTAGAGGCCTCGGGGAGGCTATAGCCGAATCAGTGATCCAGAGAACCATCCCTACGGAATCCGCCGAACAATGAACAAGGCGACCAACTAGCGGGGATCAACGAATAATCGAGCCGGGCGTGCCGTTGATGACGAAATCAATACCACGATCCCCAGGGACAAGCCCAACTACGGAAGGAATCCCCAATCAAGCATCGAACCAAACGGCGTAAATATTGGCACAATTTGGAGGAGCTACGGCGGAATCAACTAACGTACGCGGATGCGGTGGCCTGTTATCTCAAGAAAACCAACGGCTAAGAGAAAGGATCCTCCGAAGCTCGAACCAGCGAATCAGCAAGACGAAGCCAACAGCCGGTACGAACGAGGGGGCCAGAGGCGATCTTCGGAAACATCCACGAAACAACTAACAGGAGAAGGATTCCCCAAAGAAATGCGCGGAATAGTGGAAGGTCGACCCGGACTACCAACCTTAAGCTCAAATTACTATGACACGGAGGGAAGCCACGGCGTCGCAATCCACAAGAAGGACACGCTCTTCCATTCAAGACGAAACCTTGTTTGGCAATGGAAAACCTCGCGGAAATGCTAGCGAAATCAATCAACTCAAGACCGAGCAAGGAGGTGGAAGATTTAGACAGTTATGAAGGAAGCCAACACTACCCCCTTGCACGTCGGTGGCTACGGCTACCATCCGCAAAAATGTCCTGGTCCCAACCTTTGAGTGTTACGGACGGGTCGCGGATCCCTCGGCTCATCTACGATATTACAACGAGTAATGGCGAGTGGGATTACGACAGAGGCTATACTATCACCCGAATATTTCCCTTCAAGCTTTGAAAGGATCCGCATTATCTTGGTTTGACAACCTCAAGCCGTGGTGCATTGATTCGTATGATCAGCTCACCAAAGAAAGTTTCGGCCACCTACATGTACAACAAAGTTGTGAACACGGGATGGACAAGCTCTTCTCACTTGCAATTAAGTACGGGGAATCCGTTCGAGAATACTGTGATAGATGGCCTGAAAGTATGTCGGGCCATTGGACATGTGGATCCGTGGTGAGTATTAAGCTGTTACAAATGGGGGCTTGATAGGATGAGCCGTTGTTTGTCGAAATCACGGTACCTCCCAACCACCGAGGGAGATTTAAGGATAATCATTGAAAAACATGCAAGGTTGGAAGAAATTCAAAAAGATAACCCCGGCGCGCGAGCAATGAACCCCACGGACAAATTCCGCGGAACTAGTAGGGAGCCCGGCCCACGCCAAAAGGATCGAAAAGACGATCACAAAAGTGGCGAAAGTTCGAAGATCGGGTCTATACGAAACTCAACACCGCCTATCCACGCATGCGAAGGAAATCAAGGATCGCGAAGACTTAGATTGCTTTGGTCTAAAGAAACAACCACCAAAGCATCGGCGGAGAATCCAAAAAGTACTTGCGATTTCCACGCTTCTACGGACACCTGACAGAGAAATGCAAAAATCTCAAGATAGCAAGTACAAAAGCGATAGATCCGGGGATCTCAAAAAATATGTGGAAAAGGATGGAATGGAGGATAGAGCCAAACGCGGCAAACGGAGTTCCGGCTACCCCAGGGCAACGCACATTGAACTCTATATCCTGCTCGGAAAGCCAAAAGCCAACCAGCCCGGCACAAATAGGAAAACGGCGAAAACAATTTGAAGATTCTTTGTGAGCTTTACGGTATAAGCGGGAAGGAAATAGAAGAGCACGAGGAGTGGATGAACGCACCTCCGATTTTTGAAGCCGATGATATTGAAGGACGACATGGAAGATCACAGCGACCCATTAATCCTCACATTGCCAATCGCGGGATGCAACATAAGGAAAATCCTCATCGATGGAGAAGCTCCGTAAATGTATTGTTTTACGATACGTTCAAACGCATGGAGCTTAACGATGAGCAACTCGACTTCACACTACACCATCTACGGGTTCAATGGCACGACTGAAGCCTGGGGATATTGTCCTACAAGTGGATGCGGGCCCCATGAAAGTTGACACCGCTTTAGCGTGGTGAACACGCCTTCGCCCTACAATGCCATTATTGGACGAAGATGGGTCCACAAGCTCAAGGGAGTCGTGACTACCTATCATCAATACCTTAGATTTCCCACTCCCCCTAGGAATAATGGAGATAAAGGGTGATCAAGCTTAGTAAAGAGTGCCACGTGATGCAAATACAACTCAACAACGAAGAAGATGAAAAAGGAAAACCATGAAAAGCTCGTGAGCAAGGCGGTATCCAAAGACAAAGCCATCGGCGAATATCTGGAGGAAATCTCAGGAAAAAGCTTATCTAAGGGAATTGTAGGAAGCACGAGAGGCTTCCACATCAAAGGTTAATCGGGCGAAGAATGCGAGGCTACCAAATAAGAATTAAAGAAAATTCCCCACAGGGGCAAAGCCCACGTTCACATCCTTGGAGGCGGTGAAAGAGATCAATATAGGGACGAACAAAACCAAGAAAGATCAAAATAGGAACTCTAATGGACGAAGAACGGAAGCGATAAAACTACTAAAGGAATACGCGGACATCTTGGCATGGAAACTATCCAGATATGCGGGAATAGACCCAAAGACAATACAACATGAGCTGCGCATTAAAACGGCACACCCAGGTACGACAAAAGATACGAAAGGTGGCCACAGAGCATCACAAAGCGGTAGAAGCAGAGCTACGAAAGCTATTAGAGGTAGGTTTTATAAAAGAAGTCAAATACCCCACGTGGATCTCCAACATGGTAATAGTACCAAAAAGAAAAATGGAGGGGTCAGAATTTGCATCGACTTCAACCCGAACAAAGCGTGCCCAAAGGATAGTTATCCATTACCTAGCATTGACCAGCTAGTCGACGTGATAGAAGGATATGAAGAGTTGTCATTCATGGACTGGATATTCGGAGTACAACCAACTATTTTTAGAGAAGAAGACCAACAACATATCGCATTTTACACACCCCCATGGTCTTTATTGTTACGTAAGAATGCCTTTCGGGCTCAAAACGCGGAGCAACGTACCAAAGGATGGTCGATGCTATTTTCAAGCCATGGATCGGCGGGACTTTAGAGGTTTACGTCGACGACATGATCATAAAAAGCAAAGCAAGAAAGAACCACCACCGGGACTGAAGGACATCTTCGGAGCTATGAGAGAGCATCACATGAAGGTGAACCAGGAAAAATGCACTTTCGGGGTGACCTCGGGGAAATTCCTTGGATACCCTAGTGACAAAAAGAGGCATTGAAGTAGATCCGAAAAAATCCGAGCCATAACAAACATGCCGTCTCAGAAGAACCTAAAAGAGGTACAAAAGCTCAACGGATCACTAGCAGCCCCGGGAAGATTCATATCACGATCCTCGGATAGATGCAAACTCTTCTTCAACGTCTTTTGAAAAAAGGGACTAAATTTGAATGGACGACGAGAATGCGAAGAAGCTTTTTGGGCATTAAACAATACCTAGCGAGAAATCCCCATCCTTCGAAGCCAGGACCACGAGGAGGTTTTGGCACTACATTGCGGCAACGGACGACGGAAGCGCGGTCACTCGTCGGGAACCCATACGAAGGAGGAGCAACCGATCTATTATGTCGACAAGACCCGAATTCCGCGGAACGCAAACTACACGAGAATTGAACAGCTAATCCTAGCCGTCGTATGGTCACTTTAAAGCTAAGGACGTACTTCTTAACGCATGATATACGTATCCCATGTCGGGCACCCTTAGAGACCATCCTCAAAGGAGCGGGGAAAGGTAGGACGAATAGCAAAATGGAGCACATACCTCGACCAATTCAACATTCACTATGAGCTCCAACACTCCCGAAATCGCGAGTATTAGCGAGACTTTCTGCGAGACTGCCTTTGGACAACGAAGAAGAAGTACGATACAAGGATGGAAGGCTATGGGCGCCCCGAAATAGAAAAACCGAGCCAAATAATATCCTAGAGCCGGTGAACCACAGCAATGGGAGGTCTTCGTTGATGGCTCCAAAAATAGAGAGGGCGCGGGGATAGGCATCGTCATCACCACACCCACCAGGGGACGGGATCGTGCACGCATTGATTGGAATTCGAAGGCCATACCAATAACATCGTCGAATATGAAGGGGTGATCACGCTCTCGCTTGATAATTGAATTAGGGATACAAGAAGTGCGGGTGACAAGCGACTCACTGTGATCATACGGCAAATAGGCTAGGCTGAATACAATGCATACTGACGAAACACTAATGGCATACATGGCTCTAGTGCAAACATTAGCCTCCCAAGTACCAAAAATCAGTTTCCGACATCTGCGCAGAAAGGAACTTAGACATGCGGATGCTCTGGCATATATATCGTCCATGCTTAAAAACGAGGATGTCAAAGCAATCAAGGTAACAAGAGTGTACGAACCATCCATCAAACTCCCAGAAACATGCACGGCTAACCAATGCAAACCTGAGGAAAAAGACATCTCGACGAGGATGTCGGAGAATACATATTCGGCGATTTCCGAGCGAGGATATTACGGCAAGCGGAGGAAGACGCGATTATAGTCGGGAGGCGGATTGGAGATTTAAATACACTCTTTCCTCAAAGACGGGAAACTCCCCCAAGACACCAAACGGGCTAGGAAGGTGCGGTCAAGACGAGGGATGTACGAACTAAGAGACCAAGCCTTATACCGAAATCATTCCTTGGACCACTTAGTACGCTGCCTATCCCGGGTCGGAGGGACATGTCGTTTTAAAAGATATACACGGAAGGAGATGCAGGGAATCACGGTGGAATGAGATCCCTAGCGGATAAGGCCAAGGACGCAGGGGTTATTGCGGCCAACCATGATCAGAGATGCAAGGAATGGCAAAGAGATGCGAAGAATGTCAAAGATTTGGTAAAAGAATCCACGCCCCGGCTACAAAGTTGAACTCGGTCGATAGTCCTTGGCCCTTCGGGAAATGGGGTATCGACATAGTAGGCCCACTCGTATTGGGGACCTGGGAAAAGAAGATTCTAATAGTGGCAACGGATTATTTCGACAAATGGGTAGAAGCAAAGGCTTCTTGGCTTAAGTCGGGATTCGGACGTCTTCACTTTTATTTTTCAAACATCATCTGTGGTTTGGCATCCCCGAGAGATAGTCTCACAACGGTAAAAATGACTACAAGGAAAGAATATCGACTTATTTGTTCGACACCTTCAAGATTCGAAAAAAAACAAATCCACCCCATATACCCACAAAGCAACGGACAAGCGAAGCCCACGAACAAAACTTTGGCACTCATTCTTAAAAAACGGCTAGATGAGTACAAAGGACGATGGTGTGAACACTGCATAACGTTCTATGGGCATATAGGACGACTCGAAGAAGATCAGCTACGGAGAATCCCCATTTTACTCACTACGGAGTCAAAGCGGTCATCCTGCGGAAATTCTACTTCCAACTACAAAGACGAAGCACAGGGAAAAGAATCTCACCACGGACATGATGTTGGAAAGGCTCGACGACCTCGAAGAAAGAAGAGAAGCGTGTGCAAAGAATGGAAAACTACCAACAGCGATTTGGCCGGAGAATATAACAAGAAAGTGAAATTTAGAAATTTTGTAGAAGGCGGTATGTGTTGAGGACCATTCCCAATACCGGCGAGAAAAAAAGTGGGGAAAATTAGCACCAACTTGGGGAGGACCCTACATAATACCACGACATCGAGGAAATGGCTCTTACTTATCTGCGTAATATGAAAGGGGAAATCCTCATGCATCCGTGGAATGCCAAATACCTCAAACCATACTACCCATAATCAATCACAACGTGCGCATTTAGGAAGAAGAAAATGGACTTGCTAATCCACATGTTTCTATCTCGACAAAGGAGTAACGCCTTAAATTTTCAATCAATACCAAGTTTTCATTTTCAAATATCATATCCCGTTCATTACCCACGCACATTTCAATTTATTCAAAACTCACAACCTACATACAACACATCATATGAACCACATGTATATACTACTTACACAATGTACATTGAAAACCAGGTCACCTCATAATAAAATATTGATGCAATTGTTACCCCAGTGGATGTAGGCCTTAAGGTAGAACCCGTAAATTGTTGTACAATTACTCTTATTAGGAATTGACGCTATCTTAACAAGAGGGCTATCTGCACAAAGAATGGATCACACCCACTACAATATAGCGGGCAATACCGTGCAAAACACACACACGCAATATATCGGAGGCATACACATGCGATCTCTCGGAACTCCTCCGTAAATGTCTATAAGTGTATGACCGGGAGGCGACTTCTTACTGAGAATGAGATATCAGGTGCAATATTACAAGCGCGAACATTAATGAAGTATATCTTTCGCGTCGGCCAGACCCCCCCAATCCGGTGATCCTCAGCCAGGAGTTAGGCGGACGGTGCAAAGGTCACAAGGCGATTCGGGGATACCAACTGCGGAGTTGCACGAACAATACACTTTATCAAACTCAAAGATTGATATCCCGGGTTACAATAACTACGGAATTTTCCATTATAGTTAAAGATGATAGACATAAGTTCAACAAAATTCAATATGATTTAAACACCAAAGTTTGATCTAATACATGCGGTTGATTACAAGCCCGGCGTGCAAAACAACAAAAACGCCAAAAAGGATAAGCAGCCGAGATCAATCCCTAGCATATTAACTACGGTTTACTAGCGGGAGGGTTATCTGCGGGTTTTATCCTTCGACGATGAAGGAACGCTACCACCCAGGAAGGCCCGGAAGAACTTGATGGGAGTGCGGGCACGGGACTTGAGTATAATTCTTGGTTAACCCATGGTTTTCTTAAGGTCTAGCTCAATCTCACCAAGAATCTTATTAATCTCTTGGCCGGTTGTTTGCGGGCCATTAGACCTATAGCTACGCTCCTCATCTCACCTGATTTAAGGAAGTACAAAGCTGGTCTATCCTTTGATTAGCTTTGCTTGGCGTTTCGTCTGAGACGAGGCCGGAGCCGCGATGGTAGCTAACTTGACCCTCAGTTGAACTACCTTAGCCTCGAGCTTCGGCAAACTTTCCATCAACGGCTTTAAGCTGTACTTGGAGCTCTGCGAACAATAAAAAGAAGCAGTGAGTTATGTGAGATACAATTCAAAGCACACTCGATGACGAAGACGTATACCTTCACAATGATCAACCGCGGAATCCCTCGCCTAAAGCATAATCATATTCATTTGACAACTTATCATAATCTACAGAGCAGATTATGAGCATACTAACTTGCGCTCGGGTCATTTCGAAGCATCGAGCCGAATGGCGATGTCGATTAACCTCATCATTCTTGATTCCAATCCCTTGTTGAGACGATACATAGTCACCTCTAAGTCTCTCTCACGTTCAACTGACGAGCCACATCAGCTCGAGACGCGGACAGAGCACTGCGAGAGCACTACATTACGCCCCTAGCATCGTCTCTCTCCTTGGCTAAACGCTGCATATAAGTCCGCACATCAGGGATGCGAAGACCGCGCTTGCGCAGCTCGCCTTCAGAACATTAAGTCTAATTTCTAAGGACAGAAATCTGCCGCGGGCTTGCTCAAGATTGTCCGCGTCCATAAAAGGGCCCAGATTAAACAAGTGGCGGTCATGGTTATTTCGATTTTGCAAATCTACCAAGCAATATTTTTTCTTACGCCATTCTTCGGCCATCGCGTTATGAATATCCGCGCGGGCATTCCATTTAACCGACTAACTCTTGAGTTTTTCAACTAACTCAGCAATGCGCCCCTTTTGACGAGTCCTCTCACTCCGAAGCCACAACAATTCAGGGACTCCACCCACCGAAGATAGTACGGCGGGAGGAGGGAAGAAAGAAAACTCGAGAATAAATAAGGAGCGAGGGGAAACTACCAAAGAAGAGGGCGCGCAGGACACGAAATGGATGAGGAATTTTCCTCAGCAACAGCTAACTTGGCCTTAACCAGAGCCAACTCAGAACGTAGCTGAGCCTCTTCCGTGCCCTGCTGCTCCTTACGTCTAAGTAAACTCTTTAGCTCGGTTATTTCTTCATCCTTAGCGGATCTAGAAGCCTCGACACTTGAAAGCGTCTCTTCACAATGTCGAAGCTTCCCCTCTAGCTTCAGAGATTTGGCCTAAAGAGTAGGTAAAGTTGGTGGTTACAATACTCACTTCTCATCATCTATCGGCAAAATGAGGGAAGTTAGCTCACATCACATTCGAAAGAAGTCGAGGATAAAAAAACGGGACAAACCTCAATAACGTGCTTTAGGGGTAAGCTGTATTGATACCCATCGGCCGTAGCCATCATGTCGACAACGGTAGGGGAGGATCCACTACAAGATCAAGCCCGGCCTACGAGATTTTACCCCATCCTCGATCTACCGCCTCCTCGGGGGTTAACTCCATGGACCTCCAGAGTAAAAGCATCCGAACTCTTTTCCCCTTCAATCACGGGGGCGGGATGAGGAACTACCAGACAAGTTTTTCTTTCGCGACCACGCCAAAACGGCATCATCGCCATCATGACTAAGGTTTGCGAAATCATCTAAAAGTCCGGTATTCCCACCATGAGCAAACACCAACATTACCTTGCACCAAGGCCCCCTTTGTGATGGAGGAGGTACCCGACAAAACCCTGGAGGGCACTACCAAAACCCTTGCATCGGACTGCGAGGATGGGTCCAATGACTATCCTCGAGAACACTCCAATCATCACCGGTGAGTAGTGAAGTCCAGAAACAAGCCCATGTAGTGGACATGTCAAATGACTGTTCCCCCGAGACAAAACCTTACCAAACGAGAACTCCATAACAACCCCCATCCTTGTCACCACTACTAAGAACAAGCCCCTTACCTTTATCTATAACATTCACCTCGGGTGAGTAACCCCCGGCATGATTTCCACCACCACCGATAGACAAGTTACCACCACCAATACCACCAACATCCAAATCACCTTTAACCCCACCGTTGGCCCCGGTGGCCGGGTCGCCTTGACCACCACCAAAGTGGCGAATCACCTTGACCACCCCCAATGGTCGGGTCACCTTGACCACCACCGCCGTGGCGGGTCAGCCTTGACCACCACCAGTGGCCGAATCACCTTGACCACCACCAATGGTCGGGTCACCTTGACCACCACCAATAGCTGGATCATCCTGACCATCACCAATAGTTGGATCACCCTGACCACCACCATTGGCCGGATCATCGCCTCCACCCAGTCAGCCCCAGCCGATCACCGTCACCTTCTTGAGCAGGCGGAGAAGTCTCAATTCGCTCTTCCTATCGAAGAGTCCTCATCACCACACACGTGACTATTTACATCCTCGAAATGAGAGGAACCCTCGGTGGGAGAATTCGATGATTGCTTGGGATTAATCTTCTTACCTCTACACACCTACAACACATAATGATAAAAGCACCGTTGGCATTACCTTTCCTTGGCATAATTAACATTATTTAAGAAAACGTAGGGGCACACACATGAAGAAAACAAACAACGCACCTTAACAACATCAGTATTCCGCGGAGGAACAGTAGCATCGGAGGACATCTTCATCTTCTCGCATCATCAATATCACGGCTATAAACAAAATCCATACCCAGCAAAACTCATCCGCGAACGTGTCTGCGCGTAACGAGCGGGAGAAGCTTCGCGAGGGAAGATTGCTCAATGGTTGGCTGCCAACCACGGGGACCGGGGACTTGACCATAGGCCACGGGCCCAACAACTTCTAAAACGGTGGCGAGACCACTCGTAGTCATGATCACGCTTGATTCTCCCTCAGCGGGAATAGGAAGACCTTCGGCACCGGGAATCCCTCGCCGTCTTGGAATCACTTACCTCGCTCAAAAGGCGAACTTACATAACGAGTAATGTTAGTAGACTCTGAGACCACGGCTTACGAGTATTCTGTTAACATAATCTCAAAGGATCTGTTGAAATTCTCGGGAGTATACCACCCTTTCTCCTTTTTAATCTAGGGGCATAGCAAGTCATCATCGTTTTCCCCTTACTACGAAGGTAGCATTCACGAAGATGGCGAAGATAGTTTCTGTCAAGCTGTTGCACCCGCGATTATGACTTTTCTTGGCGTATCCAGCGGCTAGACAATACCCGATAGTAGAAATCATCACCAGCTTTATACAAGGGTAACATCAAACCAGCCTCGAAAGCACCCACGGTTGTCAACAAATGAAAGGCATCGTACTTATAATTGGTAACCATCTCATAAGTTATGTCTTTATCGGGCATAAAAGCAGAACACGAAAATCTTGAAGACCATGCTTCACCTTGAAGGCCTCGAGATCAATGTGTCGAAAGGTAAACTTCTTATTACCCAGGAGATAAGGGAGGAATGGCAGCAGTCATCCTCGAAACCTTCTTCCCGGCATCCTCCAGAACCCATGACCTTCCTCTTAGGAGGAACTATGTTTCCCAGGAGACTACATCTCCGTAGCCTTTCTCTTGAGTAAGAGTTTTGATCGACTTACTAGAACCGGGCACGGATGGGTTAGTCCGCGTTGGCATTTGAGTGCGGAGGGCTGCACATCCAAAGGTTCATTGCGAGGTTCGGTGCTTCTTAGGAGACTCACCTCTAGAACGCAGTCGCGGCATACCTAGATCCTGCGGAGGATCACCCCCTTCTAAGTGAAGGTCTTTGACCGGGAGGATGAGGATGTTCGTCCATCGAAGACTACTGAGTAGGCGGGGCGAAGCTCCACCCCTTACATTAGGATCACTCCGGGGAGATCGATGAGGACTTGACGGAGGAGTCTGATAAGGGACCCGCGGATGGTCGGACATGTCTGCGGGCACAAACACGAATAGGAACTCAAATCAGAAGCAGAGAAGATCAAAAATCGAGAAAATCTCCAAGAGCAGTATTAGTCACAAAAAGAAGAAAACCCTAAATTTCATCTAACGGTTGCCTAAACTCTCGGATCATTATCCGAACTCAAAAGAAGAAATAAAATCTAAGCATGACCAATGGAGCACCCAACTCGGTGGCGTCGACTCTCAAAACCGGTGGTACATTTAAATTTAAAACTCATCATCAAATCACCACTGGAAAATCAAAAACTTGACAAGCTTAAGCAAGATGATTAAAACGGAATAAAAGGTCATACTTGAATCACGAAGAATCAATCAACAGACAGAAGTAATAACCACGGCGCCGACAACCACGACAATCACGGAGCGACAGCGGTAGAGAAGAAGCGATGGTGTCGGAGGAAGTTAAGAAGATGAAGACAGAACGAAAGAATAAAAGCAGAGAGAATGTGAATTAAAGTCACATTCTCTCACTCCTCTTTATATAGAACCGAAGGAAGCTGTCCACTACCCAAGAGCGATTATGGTAGGACGTAGGGAAACATGCACAATAAATGCGGTAGCACCTTTTTAGGAGAAGTTATGAGGGAGATAAAAACGTACCACACGGTTCTTCTTCCAACAAAACCCGCCTTGATCGCAAGAAGAGGGCAAATTGTAAGTACACTAATTTATCTCCATTGCCACGTGCGCTAACAAGGTCCACGTGGATGACATCACTCATAGGATGACACATAG
Organism: Papaver armeniacum; assembly: GCA_023531295.1. Classification (NCBI taxonomy): domain Eukaryota; kingdom Viridiplantae; phylum Streptophyta; class Magnoliopsida; order Ranunculales; family Papaveraceae; genus Papaver; species Papaver armeniacum. The sequence goes on from JAJJWW010016670.1 coordinate 68,396, forward strand.
GGGCATCCGTGGCACTCGAATAACGTGCCATGTCAGCCGTGACCAACGGTCGGAAATAAAGGGCACCCAAGATAGATGAGTCCGCGTAGCTCCCAAGGATGGCCTTAACCCATCACGAGGTAAGGCGTAATCAACGGTCGAGAGGTAGTCCAACCGGCATGGACATGACAAGAGGGTGACACCACCGGCGTGGTGGCACGCCCTGACCACCCGCATTTAATGTAGCTCGGAGAATCGTGTCGAGCGACCAGCGATGGAAACAAGGGCTGGTCAGCGTGATGAATCGGGATATAGTCGAAACCGCGGAGTAACATAGAAGTCCGCGGACCACGCCCCATGAGGATAATATTCAAACCCGCGTACAATGCAATGGAACACAAGAAGATAAGATCTCAACATGAGCTCTTGTCGTAGGGACCCACCAAGTTTAGCTATAAATATGTATCCCCCTCCCCTTTGAGGAGGGGATCGAACTTGAGAAAGGAGAGAGAATAGAGAAAAGTGAGTTTTAGCTCATATGTTCGATGATCACAAGATCTTGTGATCATCTTTGTAACTCATTTATTTTATAATGTATCCCCTTAGACCCGTGGACGTAGGCTTTAGTCTTAGAACCACGTATATCGTTGTCTCTTTCACTTTTTGCACCGTTAGTTTCATTTATATACTCGTATTTCGATCTATCTGGATCTCAGGAAGATGATAATGAGATCATGACAAACTAGAGGGGTTTGGAATCTATGATTTATCTTACATCTCTACGCTTATTCCATACTCCTCATACCTCGGTACATGTATTCAACTTATGTAAAGATTGTTTGTGATCACGTGGAAGCCAAACCCGATTCACGTGCTCACAAACACAATTACGTCGGGTACCCAAGAACCGCCGGGTAGACCCGATAAGGACCCGATACCAACCGGTTCTATATCGGGTCTACCGTCGGGTACCAAAACTACTAATGGGTCCAACTTTAGGACTCGGAACCGGACCCATTTCTACAGGGTCCTGTCCCGGGTCCGGATAATGGGTACCCACTTTAATTGTGGTCGTTCATCTGTTCACAACATCAGATTTAACGAATCACACGAATTTGACCGTAATTGTTAACGGAATAGATGGATGTGATTTGTTTTTACATAACATGTAATAATAGACAGCTTAGGTTATTTTTCTCGTGCAAACTAATTTTGGTTCGTGGGAAGATTTTAGAGCATCCTGCCTATTTTAAGTTTATGGCCTCATGTCAAAGGGCATACCTGTAAGAGCACCCAAAATTAGTGCAAGCGTTGATGGCCAACAGCTATCGTTCTCACTGATCTAATGCCACTTGGAGAGAGGTTCGATGGTAGGCGGCTAACTGCTGATATTTCCCGATTTTCAAAAACAAGCAAGACCACATTAAGGCTACCTTGTTCGTCCACCATGAAGTATATTCGCTATCCCCCAACCTTAAGAAATACAGGAGTATGTCTTGTCACTTAATATATCTCATGACCTAAACAGTCCACGGTATCTCGATATCTATATTGTGATTCAAAATCAGCATCGCAAGCTAAAATCTACGTAAATCTACTTCATGAACCATAATAAGTTAATTTTGTGGCATAAATTCCGACCGTTACCCCTAAATCTGTCACTGGAACTAATGTGAATACTTAATTTATTTGATTTTTTTGTAAGTGATACTCTAATGTGAATGCTTAATAATCAATCCATCTCAATAGCTGTAATTAGTTAAATTTAAGTGATAAGTGTGTTTCTTAATCGAGAAAATGGGTCATTTGTCCAAAAAAATGTAAAACACGGTTCAAATGGACGAGAAAAAAAAATTACGGGTGAAATAGCCAAAAAAAAATAGCAAAGATGGCGGATTCATCCGGCTTATACTTAAAAAAAAAAGCAAGGATGGCTTGGATGCATCTGTGTAAAATAAAAATAAGAAAAAATATTTGAAAATGGGACGAGGATGGCGGGTTACATCTGCCTATTTTTTAAATTTTTGTCCATTTAATGCGATATCTTTTTAATTTTTGGCTATTTAAACAGTATCAAAACCTAAGTGTCTTTTTCACCCAGGAATTGTTGATTTTGGTCTTTTTGACCAATTTTGTGTTCTTAATTTCTAGTGTGAATGTCAAGCTCCATTCAAAGTCTTCCAATAATTATTAAAAACAGGACCGTTACTCCTAAATTTTACACTATTTAACTTAGTAGGTAGATGAATTTTGATTCCATCATTAAGAACAAAAAAGGAATGTAAACTGTAGATTGTTAATTTAGGCTGCGATTTTGCAGAAATTCATTTGAATCCATTTTTGCCTTTGTATTATGGTTTGAAATGAACCATGTGGCCAATTGAATCCAATTGATGCTTCTCTAATTTTTTGCATACTCTAATTTTTCTCGGCATATATCATTTGCCTACTTCATTTAAATATTCAATTGGTTACTCTCACTATCTTCACCAGTTTGTTCATACTCGCTGCAACTCTCTCGGATTCAAATGTAACAAGGAAAAATTCAAATAATTAACAACTTCATTTAACTGTTAAGAAGTTGGTTCTCAATTTCCATGGCCGTGGTTACAATTTTTTTTCCACAGTCAAAAGGCACAATTAATACATATTCGGGGACCAGAATACCATTCATCGAAAACACATTATAGATGCAGAATAACCAGAACTTATATTAGTCTTAAATTATAATTACTCATTAACTTAGATTTTCACATAAAAACTGAAAGGATCTTAAATAAAACGGAGAACACTAGCTAGCTAATATGGATTAGCTAATACAAGAAATTAAATCTTCAAAATCTAGATATGTAGTGGCATTTTATGGTAAAAGAGGTTGTCCTAAAAATTCTCGCTCAACTCAAATCTAGGATTCATTGTTCTGCAGCAATAGAGACCGTCTTATCCATCCATAATCTATCAACCGATAAAAGTTAAAATCCACGGTGAAACCAACATAATTCATTGTGGTTTTGAAGAAGAGCTAAAAAAGGATTTAAATCAGGCTAAAAATGAAATCTCTAGAATATAGAAATTGGATGCGAGAGAGATCTTAGTTTTTGAGAGGAGATATCATTGCATGGGGAAATATTGTTGTTGATGGCCACCTATTGGATGTTTTTGCTTCCATTTATGGTTCATGAACAAGAAGAGAAAATATGAGAGTCTGCTATAGTTGATTTTTAGGGTTAGATTTTGGATCTTTTTTTAGGGTTAGATGGAGGCTGGGAAGAAATGAAGGCAACTATTCTACTTATAAGGTTTACAAGGTTTAGAGATGGATCTAGCCCGTTCAGATTAGGGTTCTGTTTTCAAGATTAGATTGAACGGTTCACAAGAATGTATGACTGACCGGGGGAAATTTGATTATAGACGGATGTGATATGGTTTATGATGGCTGAGATTATAGATGCGATGGGTACGTAGGTTAAATTATTTGACTGGTTACTTACTACATCTTGGTGCATACGCTGATGGAAAACTATGTTCTCATTTTTCTCATTCCACCTGGAGAAAAGTTCGATAACACCACAGTAAGTCTTTATCTATTGTGAGAGATCATGGGACATAGAATATATACCCATTACATAACCGATTGAGTTATTTGAATTTGTAATTCGTTCTTATCTTTCACCAGCTCACATCTCTAGTAAACCATGTAGAATTCGTTTTACTATATTGTAAAACTTCTGCATATACAAGCTTTACAAGTGCAAGTCAATATACTAATCCGAGTGCTTCAATCCCGTTCAAGAGGAAGAAAACCACGTGAACACTTATTATTTTGATAAGCAAATTATACTCTTATAAAAATAAGATAATAGGTACCTAAACGAACAAATGGCTGAATGGGTATGATGTTCAGGCCAATTCCTATAAACATGCCAAAAACTAATATTTGGCATATATGCACCCAGTATGGGTTTGCCATACTGCCAAACTCATGTGCCTAGCTATGTCAGTAATAACATATAGGCATACACAACAGAGTTTCCAGCGAGCAATAGAGTGTCCATCGCTCGATGGTCAAGCCAGCGCACACTGGTCATTCCAGCGCCAGCGCTGGTCAAGCTATCGCTTGCTGGTCTGATCAACACTTATCAGATCCTCATCAAACGGCTACTATTTCTTCCCTCTATAAATACGTAATTTCAAACTCATTTTAACTCACACCAGAATTTCTGAACCTCTCTAGAATTTCTCAATCTCCAATTCTTTTCATCACTCTTCCAATTCCTCAGAGAGCATGGCTGATAATATGAACATTGCTGAGTTCGCCGAGTTCGTAGCAAACCAACGTGATGCCGCAAATCGAAGAGTTGTTGATCGTGCCAATGTGGAAAGTGAAATTAGGAGAAGTCAAATTAGGAGACGTCAATTTATGAGGCGAAAACCAAAATTCACTATTGCGGAAGATGAATGTATTTGCAGGAATTATATTTATTTTACTGAGGATGCATTTCATGTCCAACCATTGTGTCAAAGGATTTTTGGGAAATTTCAAGAACAAGCAATGAACCTCAACAATCGTGATGGTTCAGAGTTGATTCAGCGCTTCACTACAAATTAAGCGGAAGTTACTAGGTATGTTGCTTTACTTGACAAGAAGGTCTAAACTTGAGAAGTGGTGAAACCATGATGGAACTTCAACAAAGGTGTGGTGCGGAATATCGCGCATCTATGGGAAAAAAATTCCATTTTGAAAGTTGTTTCGTGATTTTGAAATATTTGCCCAGATATTGTCCAACATTTATGTTTTAATTTCTCAATTGTCCTCTTAAGTTCTTATGTTTTAATTTCTTAATTGTAAGATTGGATTAAGAATATAATTAATATTCATTTTCAACAACATTCGTCAAATTTTTTGAAATTCATTAAACTTCGATATAATCATTAATAGTCATTTTTACAAGATATAAAACTAGACAATAATTTAAAGACATCAAAAATAAAATTTGGGACAATGTTCTTCATCTTGTTAATCTTATCCATTTCACAAAACTTCCAATCAATACGCTCATGAACGGAATTTCTTTTGTTTATCTTCTTCTTTGGCTTCAAATTTATTTTGTTTTGACTTTCCTTGCCTTGAACTTTTCTTTGCTTTTTCTTAGTTGAGGTTTTGACTTGGTTAATATCCAAAACTTGAAGACTTCTTTGCTTCTAACCTATTTCTTTATACTTATCACATATCTTCTTAACGGCACCTTTAAGCACTACTCCAGAAAAATCAAGTTGCGTTGCCAAATCAAGTTGAGTTACTGGTGCCATTTGGATAAAATAGAACAAATAAATTAGATTGAGAAATAGAGAGTAGATTGAGAAAAAGAGAATTTTTTTTTGTAAATTGGGGTAAGTTTTGAGTTTGAAAGTTACATATTTATCGCGATAAAGAACTAGCCATTGGCGCTAGAGTTAATAACACTGGCGAAAAAGACTTTAACGCTAGCGATAAAGTGATTATCACTGGTGTTATTCATAATATCGCTCGCTATAAAGTCTACCGCTTCTTGGTTTTCCCGTAGTGTCGTAATAGGTTTGCCATGCCACCTGGTATGCCAAATAACTTTTTTCCATTTGCAGATCCTCTTAGATGTTGAGGTTGTTTGTTTGTTCACTTTTGTTAAGATACACATATTGCTGGATAACTTGAGAACAGTTGCCCCTTACCACTTCGTTGCGTTTTAGAAAAGTCTGTTGTTGTTGATTTTTAGTACCACTTGGAGTGGTATTCTGGATGATGGGACAAACGTGGTAGTGAAGGTCAGGATGATCAGCAAGGTGGAAGAGAATTCATATCAGAAAAAAAAAATAAAAAAAATAAAAAAAAAAAAATAAAAAAAAAATAAAAAAAAAAAGAAATTGAGATTCTAGGCCATCTGCAGCACAGAGGTAAACTTGATTGGAGTATGCGCATAAGAGAAGCCACAATGTCTGGTGTGCCAACTGATTTCAAATGGCAGTCTGGAATCCCAATTTCACAGTCCATAATTTCAATTCCCAAACATGAATATGCTCGATTCATCATGCCAATTCCGCCCTCTCCTATTTATCACATGTTTTCTTTCTGTTGCCTGAAAAATGAGGTGCTGCTGGGGGTCTAGCTTCTTTTCGGAAGACTCGAGTTCCAATGTAATGTATCGGGATTTCAAATCCAGCAACATCTTACTAGAACACGACACTACTCCCCAAGTGTCTTACTTCGGTTTTGCTTGAACAACTTTAGAGCTGGAAAAGCAGAACATCACAACACGAGTTGTGGAAAAAGTCGAGTGTGCATTTACAGCCCAATTACTGCCCCAGTTTTGAAGGTCTTTGTGTTTTATCTTTATCGGATCCGACGTGTTTAGCTCTTGATGAATTGGAAGACATGGTCACAGGTAGAGGTGTAAAATGGGACGGGCCAGCACGTTTATGGCACAGCACAGCACGTTAAAATTCGAGCACATCACGGCACAGCACGTGATCGGCCCAGCACGGGCACATCACGTTTGTTTAATGTCTTTGTCTTGTGCCGGACAAAATAGGCACACGGCCCCGGCACGGACGCGGCACGTGTTAGCACACGGCCCGACCCAAGACCGACGCGCGAAGAAAGCACGCGCCCGTCATGCGTAAAATACTACACAATACATCACATTTGATGCATATTTCACAAAAAAATCATTGTTTTAGCCAATTTCTGACATTTTATCTTCGGTATGCTAATTTATTTCTATAATAATACATGTACTAACTAAAATATCTCAAAAATATTTATTTTGGAGAACATAAAATAAGTGTGCTAGCACAGCACAACACGGCACAACACGTTTATTTTTTGGCTGCAAGACAAGATACGCCATTTAACCTGCCTGACCAAGACCGTCTGAATCTCGGCACGGCCTGACCCGGCCACGCATCACGCTAAGCACGTGACTTCGTGGGGCTGGGCATCTTGGCATTTCGCTGCGTTTTACACCTCTAGTCACAGGAATCAAGGTATTTTAGGGGGGGTACACTGTAGTTATAGACCTTTGAGAATAGGAAGGAGTAGACGATCCTGTGAGAGAGGTGGGGAACTTCTAGAGGCACCATGGTCACGCATGTTAGTTCCCAAGAGGTCACAATATAGTATATTTAGTGACTTTAAACCAAAAAAACGACTATAACCACCAGCTCCATTAGTGGTACTTAGATAATGTACTGCAAGCAATAAGATTGATGGATATGATAAATGCACACGCTACACGGACAAGTATTGCATATTGGGTTAAACTAAAAGAATTTTATCCCGAGGTACACAAATGATAACACACACAAATGATAACTCCATGGATTTTCTAGGACACCAAAATTCCAAATTCTTATTTTTCAGGGGAGATGATAGGAATTGCCATGGTTTTCATATGGACTCATAACAGTTGAAATCACACTCGCAATCTGATACAATATACTATTTTGATTGGAAATATCTTGTTCACCTTGTACAAAATCAAAGTTTAATGTAGAAGCAACTTTGTCTTTGTTTGTCTAGATGAATCAATTCTGTTTACGTATATAAACGTCCACGAGATGTCTCTAACGGACACGGCAGGTGACCAGTAGAGAACTTGTGCCACTACAGAAAACCCTTATCTGGTTGCAGCAGTGAGAAAGTTATCATTCCCGAATTTGATTTCTCTGTGGTGCTTGTAACAACACTACACAGTACTTCAAATGCATGTTGTGATTAATATTGCATCACAAATAATTTAACCAGATGATATGAATTAGATCATCCGATTTAAAAAGAGAAAAACCAATACACATGCAAATAACAAACTTGAATTATAATTACTCAATAAATTGATCTACGCATAAGGATCTTTAGCAAAGATGAGAACACTGGCTAGCGAAAATAGATTAGCATATACAGAAACTAAATATTCAAAATCCAGATATGCAGTAGCATTTTATGGAAAAAATGCGTCTTCCTCGCGTAATTGAAGCCTATCCATTCAGCTGTTTGGATCTTTTGATGAAAAAAGAGATCTTGTCATCCATATTCGTAAGAAATCCAAACCCAAACAAGTACTCATAAAGGAGAAGCCAGTAATTTGTTTACATGGCTTTCTCTATATACAATTTTTCATGGGCGCTCAAATGTATGGGTACTTCCTTTCTCACTGCCCCCGCATACCCATTTAGCGGTTTGTCGACAGGCTCTCTATTGTCTTCGTATATTTATTTATTTATTTATTTATTTATTTATAAAGGTTTAATTTGTTTATCAAAATATTGCAGGTGTTCACATGATTTTCTTCCTCTAGAACGGGATTGAAGCACTCGGTATAGTATTGGCTTGCACTTGCAGATCATTTCTCCAGGCTACCCAAATGACTTAGACAATGTATATACGTTCTGCCATATATAGAATGTATAATAAAGAAGATATAGGACATCTTTTGATAAATCGACTATGGTTAATTGACCTAGTCAGTTTTTGGTATTTCTTAGTCTTAATGATCTAGTAGCCTGTTACTCAGGGCCGGCCCTGACATCGAGGATGCCCAAATTAAACATCAAAAATATTGCCCCTAACTATTTGACCAAGTCAACATACTTTGAACGTTACTGAAAAATATATTTTTAGCTTGGTTGTTCTAATTTGAACTCATTGTTACAGTGGTGGTGCATGTCATACTACACTAACTAATTTGTTAAGTACCCTACAAATAATAGTCATTTGGGTTAATAATTTGTTAAATACAGTGGTGGTGCTACCACTGATAATAAATTTGCTAATTTAATTATAGTCATTTGTGATAATAATAATATTACTTGACCACACAGTATATGTATTTTGTACTACGCTATGTATAGGGAGTGTAGGTTGTAACATACGATTGTGTATTTGAAGATATTACAAAGAAATTGGATAAGATATTTAATAAAGAAAATCCAGGAGTATGTTTGTACATGGTTGTGTAAGCCGGATATGCCATATGGCTATAGATGACCGCTAAATAAGAAATAGGTGTATGTGTTGACCTAAGAAGATGATTAATCTTTCTACATTAATACCCAAATCCAACTTATGTATGAGATGATATCTCATTAATTTCCATACTAATTGATGTTGCCCAAAGTTGAACTCTGGGTACTTTGCCCCAAGGTCGGGCCTGCTAGTGCTGGATCTATGTTTTGTTTTTTTTTGTAGGGCGGTTCAATTTTTTTGAACCTCTTCTTTTTTATCAATAAATCTTTCTTCGCCGATAAAAAAAAAAATGTAGGACATAGTTTATTAGTAGTTTTACTAGCTAGAGGTGTGTGTTTAATTTGGTGAAAGATATGAACGAATTACAAATTCAAATAACTTGGTGCTGCAATTTATAAAGATTTACTGTGGTGTTATCCAACCATTCTCCAAGTGGAACTAGATAAATGAGAAAGATAGTTTCATCTAGCTATTGGACATCAGAGTTTGCGCCCATGGTGATACGAATTAACTTGACTTAGCTTCATGAAAACTCGTCATTTCCTTGGCTAGATATGAAATTGAAACCAATGGGAAAAAGTGTACAATGCAACACCAAGACGCAACTCTACTTGTGTCGACGACACAACCACATTGTGAGCCAGGATGACTATGCTAGTGGCTCTGTGCATGTTATTGTCGCACAATCTAAAAACAAGATCAAACTTCAAAATGTTTTCTAAATAAAAAAATAAAACCATTACACTATAACTACAGTGAAATGGAAGTCATTTTGTATACCTTGATTAGGAGATGGAGGTGGCAGACTAACTGGCCTGAACGATCAATATGGCCCTCGCTTGCCAAAGATCCTGAAGGTAAACATTAGGAGGATGACTAGGCCCATGAGTTAACCAGTTCCCACGAGTCTAATAATGTAAACACAACTCACAGCCGCCGTCAATAACCAAACTTTGGTCAACAATTACGGTAAGTCATAAAATTTGTGAGCCGTTCAATCTAATATCGAGAAGAAAAACATCACAATTTAACCTAATCTGAACACGCAAGTTCTAAACCATATAAGTAGAATAGGTGCCCTCATTTCTTCTCCGCCTCCATCTAGAAAAGAAATCTAAAACCTAACCCTTAAAAATTAACAACTCTCATGTTTTTCTTGTTCATGATCCATCAATGGAAACAGAAAATACACGGCTACTGAATTCACTCTCGGCGGTATCACTAGCAAATATATTCACTAGCAATATTTAACATTTTCTTAGATTTTTTTCTCACTCTCGGCGGTATCACCTTCTTTCAGCAACATGGTAGTTATCAAACACTCCCAGGAGCTTTGGTGTGTGTTCTGAATCAAGAGTTTGCGGTCCACCTGATAATACAATGATGTAACGGAGATAAAGATTGAATAGATTGATAAGTTTCTTGTACTTCTAATATTAATATTAGATTTGCCGAATTTGGGGCTTGGAATTATATATTGATTTTCTAGGGTTTCTAAATTGGTAATTGAACCGAGGATTTTTTTATTTTTGTATTTGTTGATCTATTTTCCATCTTCGTTAAAGATCCTTTCAATTTGTATGTGAAGATAACATAATTACACTCGGCTGTTTTCGCGCTTCGACTTCGTTCGGGCATCGATGCACCTTGCTGCCTGTTGTGCCCCTGCAAAACAGTCTATTGGAGTAGGGATCCAGTAAACATTTTGACGATTAAGTCTCTGTGAGTAATATGTGGCGATTTAGCAATCTGTTTGAATGTTCTTCAATCATCTTCTTGCATCTACGGGCGGTCATGTCGGGTAACGAAATTGCTTCGTTGAAAGCTTTGTCACATCTTGCCGTCCAAATGCTCCAGGCGATGATAGCTCTTTTGACTAATTCATTCTTTGTAATTGCCCCACTTGTGCAAGCTATCAAACCAACGCGTGATCCATTGAGATAATGTACCGGTGTTATTAGTTGTCCAGGGACGGCAAAAGAACTTCTCTTGAAAAGTTGCGGTGCATAATAAGATGGGTTGCGTTTTTGTTTAAAGTTCACATTGGGGACATAAATCATCATCACCAAAAATGCAAAAGGTACCAAGCACATCTTTAGTAGAGAGAAGGTTGGAGATAGCTTTCCACGTGGAATTGACGAATCCTTGGTAAAGTAGGCGGTTTCCACAATGCTATAGATTTTTCTTATCTTAGTATCCACCTAGGTAAGAGAAGAGAAATCTCCGATACATCTGTTGATCACATGATTTAACCGAGAAACACACGTTTTTCTCCAATAACCAAATCAACCGTCACCACAAGTAGGTGAATGGAAATAAGAAATATAAGCTTTCTTGTCTTAGGATTAAATAAATGTTCGAGCAAAGAGATGTTCCACTACGAGAATCGGGTGTGAAGAGTTGGTGAACATAGGTGAAATCTTGAGTGAAGTACACCCTAGTTTTGGTCTGTGGTGGTTCTTGTGGTAGAATAGTTGCCCTCTTTTCTTTGAGCCTCTATCTATCTAAACTGTGAGAGGAAAATAAAATAAAATCAAAACCTAACCCTAATCCTAAAAATCAACAAATGTCATGTTCTTCCTCCATTCAAGATCCATGGATGGAAGCTGAAACATCGCAACATCTTTCCCACAAAATGATTTTGCTCTCAAAAAACTATCATATTATCGGGTCAACTTTTACCATATTTTTAGATTCTCTTCTAGTTTGTGGCTGTCACGTTCTCTTTTAAAAACTTCAATTATAGGCTGGATGACGGGGGTCTACTATGCGAGAGAACAATGACAAATAGGTAGATTTGAATTGAGCGAGGAATTTTTTAACGTACAACCTCTTTTACCATAAATAAATACATATCTGGTTTGGAAAATTAATTTTGTTTTTGAATTTGTTAATATAGTGTTCTCCTTTTTTCAATTGAAGATCCTTTCAGCTTGAGGAATTATAATTTAAGACTAATTAAAGTTTTGGTTGTAATGGGAATCAGTTTGATTGTCATGTGTAACAATTCTTCATTTAATCTGCTAATCATGTGTTATCTCAATTGTGCGTTTGCTATAAGATGAAAACAGTTTCAAAAATTAGTGTCGTAGTAATTCTCAAGTTGGTTTTTAACGCTAACATTGTAATTAATCATCTTGAGAATGGGAGATGTTGGGTTATGTTCTATTGTTATTATGGAATCAAAATGCAGATGGTGTTATTGATACGTGAACTAATAATGTTCTCTCAATGTGGGATCTAGCTTGCCACTACTCTAGATGATGGGTCGCCTTATTGCATTTGGCTTCTTAGCTCTGATTATATGCACCTAGCAACAAACAAAGAGGTTATATGGATTATCTAATAGATATTGTAATATTACTTTACCTATACTTATCTGGTGAGCGTTCAATTTTTTTTCTTCTTGTTAAGTGTTTGGTAAAGAAGGGTTTAGCGATGAAAATGCAGATAATGTTAATTTGGATGCACCTCAACACTACATTTGTTGAATAATGTTCTTTCAATGTATGCAATTCAAATTTATTCAGTACCTCATAGTTGATAATGTATTCCATTAAGGATATCTATCAATTTTGGAAATATCAACCTATAACTTTGTTATATTGGATGTTTGCCCTTAATCTTTGGTGTTGTGTGATTGGTATTATTGCTGGTGTAAGTTCAATATTGTGCATAGCGTCCCGGATCGGTAATTCCCCCAACACTAAATTGATAGCTTGATCTAGTTGTTGGCCAAACCATTACTTTAGCATTTGCACACGATTTTGGGTGCTCTTATTTTGACATGGGAGCACACACTTTGTTAGAGGTATGCCCCAAAATCTTCCGCGACGCAAAATTAGTTAAGGCGAGTCAAATAATTCACCTTCGAATCTATGTGAAAAATAATATATATCGTAGGACCGCCTATGATTAAATTTGGTCGACCATAAAATTTGTGTAAGCCGTTAAATTTAGTATATTAAAAACAAATCAACGATTACTATTTAACCCTAAAATGAACGGACTAGATCGATCTTTGAACCTTATAACTAAAAAAGTTTGCTCAGAGGAAAAATAAAAGTTCCAAAATCTAACCCTAAAAATCAACAACAACAGCAGACTCTCATATGTTCTTCTTGTTCGTGATCCATAAATGGAAGCAGAAACATATTTCCATCAAAAACAACTTCCCCACACAATGATTTCTTCTCTCAAAAATTAAGATGTTATCTCCTTTAGCCTTCATGAGATTATTAGAATCTTTTCTAATTGATGTTATTTGGTAAACAATTTATTGGCTTCCCCTTCACGAGCAACATCTTGGATTTTGTTATAGGGAAAGCTGATTTGTTTAGGGGAAAAGGTAAAAGTATTTGACTATGGTATACTTATTTTGACTTAGGGACATTAAAGGAGGATTAAAAATTGTCTTTCCCCTTAACAAAACACGGAAATTTATTGTTTCTTTAACCTAACCTAATATTTGATCGGTCTTAACCTAATCCCAAGTTTACATTAAGTTTTCATAAAAACTAACATGGATGAAGAAGACGCCAGTTGGAGACTTGGAGCTATTATAGAAAATCAAATACAGACAATACGAGCAAAAACGGTAGTAGCTTTCGGTGTGGAGTCTTTTCACTGTTTAGAAGAGTCTACAAAACAAAGAAGAAGGACATCTCCAAGAAGAACAAGAAGATGAACGGGACCTTATGGATTTAGTCTCAGTCTGTACCAACTCTTTGTAATTCGTTTGCAACATCCGAACTCCATCCAATTCAGAACTATTACATCCAGTAATTAACAACATATACCTGGCCCATTCCCAATTATTAGTCATTTAATTTCATATAAACAGAACAGAAAAGGATCGTAGTCTCTTTATGTCTCTGTCTCTCTTGAGACAAGACTCCTCCACTGTTCCTTTGATGTGAAACTCCAAGTATCTCCCCAATATTTATCCCATGTTATGAGAAAGCTTACATAAGCTCAATTAATTTGTACCATAGATTGCTGCACTTCCCTTGTTATTCTGGTGATCTAGCAGGGACCTAACAAAATGTAACGATATGAAATGAAGTCATTGTACTAAAACTGAGTTTAATTTCAAATATGAGTCAATAAGAAAACAAATTCTGGAGGCAACAGTAGCGCAATTATATAATCCTTAACATGGATGGAGACATGCCGAACTGAGTACATAGGACATTGGAAAAATAAAAGTCGAATTTCTACAGGTTGCAGACTTTGGTATGAGAAAAAAATTCAGAAAAATACCTTTAAAAATTCTTTTATTGGTTACTACAGTGATCACGGTCAGTTGGATACGAGTTTGGAAAGAGGGTGATATGGTAATATAAAATAATATCCAAAAGTCAAATGCAGATTATTGCTTCCCCTATAAATACTCCCTCCGTTCCGATTTACTTGACGTTGTAGAGTTTTTCACGAAGATTAAGAAATATCATAGAGAATAAAATTTTCCCAATTCTACCCATATTAATTCTTCTTAAAAATTTAAATGACCTAGTTTTTAGTTTCTATATTCTAGGAAAATTTATCAATCCCGTAGTGATTTACTTGGGATGTACTACCAAATTCTCCATCATTTTGGAACATAATAAAAAAATAGAGTAGATTTAATATTAGAGTACTAATTACAATAAAAATTAATGATATTGTGTGATTCCAAAGCAAGGGCAAATCAGTGAGAATATGAGAAAAATACTAAAACTATCATTTATTTTGGAACACAAAAAAATCCCTAAAACATCAAGTAAAATGGACAGAGGGAGTATGTAATAATGGTTGCTTTCCCCTTAAAATTGCTTTCCCCCTAAACAAATCAGTTAGCCTTCACGAGATTATTAGAATCTTTTCTAATTGATGTTGTTTCTGGTAAACAATTTATTGGCTTCCCCTTCACGAGCAACATCTTGCGGTTTGGATTTCTTAGGGATATGAATGACAGGATCACCTTTTTCATAAAAAGATTCAAACAGCTGAATGGATAGACTTCAATTGAGAGAGGAATACAAAGTACTCTTTTTACCATAAAAATGCTACTGCATATATGGGTTTTGAATATTTATTTTTGTATTTTCTAATCTTATTTTATCTAGCTAGTGTTCTCATCCTTGCTAAAGATCCTTATGCGAAGATCAATTTGTTGATTAATTTTAATTCAAAATTTAAGTTTTTTTTTTTGCTTGTGATTTTTTTTTTCTTTTTTATAAATAAATAAATTAATCTATGGTTTGTCTGGTCTCTGTTATGAGTATGGGCACACTGTGAAAAAAGTATAACCACGATTTGATTAATCTCATTTGTAGAAATATGTGCATATATAGGGTTGCAAAAAGTGGTCTGAAACTGAGAATGACAACTCAACTGTTAATCTAAAACCTCTATCTTCAGAGACCGGAATATTTTTGTATGTATTGTGTGCCCTATGAATAAGAACGGACTGAAGCAAATATTGTAACCACGACCCTAGATATCACTCATTTATAGATACAATTGATGCAGTGAGTATGCTACAAACTGGGAATGGCACGAAGTAGGCACTAATGGGCGAGAGAAGTAAGAGTAGCCAAATGAATAATTTAACCAAATCCATAGGCATTTGCAAAAACATAATGTCTCAAGCACTAATGTGTAATATTTGTGGATTTAAACAAATTTTAGTAAGTCCCTGATATCCAAGCTAGATAGGAACTAGTTTAGAGTATGACATCAATTTGGTTCAAATGCCTCGGAATATTAAAGTGATGCTCGAAATTTAGCTACGAACATCAATTTGGTTCGTGTGCATTGTTTCAAACTTGTTCCACATGATCAGACATCTTCATATATATCCTCTCAAATGAATACGTAGTGCACTCCATAGGTTATAAATCATTATTGTCCTCGTGTGAATGTGATCATCTAGACGACGTTGATAACACGTTTGAAGGTGGTGCAATCTTTTCATCAACTTTGATTTAGTTGTTGTTTTCTGGTCATTCCTACGGAAAGCAACATCAAACTTTAAAATGTTTTCTGAATCAAAAAATAAAACCATTACAGTGACCTGGAATTTGATGCAGTTGGCAGACTGACTGCTGGCCTGAACGAGTGGTTGCAATATGGCCCTCGCATGCGGATGAACCTGAATTGGTTTCTACGAGTCAAATAATGTAAATATAACCAAATTTTGGTCAGGTAAGTAAGTCATAAAATTCGTGATCCGTTGAATCTCATATGGATAAGAGAACAACAGATCAACGACTACAATCTAACCCTATTCTGAACATGCCAGCTCTAAACCATATAAGTAGAAACCCTCAATTCTTCTCCGCCTCCATCTAGAAAAGAAATCCAAAAACTAATCCTCCAAATTAACAACTACTCTCATGTTATTCTGGTTCATGATCGATCATTCCATGGAAGCAGAAACATCAAATACACGACTCCTCACACAATGATTTTCCTCTCAATAAACAATCATATATTCTACAGTAAAGTTTACCATTTTCTTTGATTTTTTTCTCGAAGTTCTTTAGGTGACGGTAAACAAATCGTTAGTTTCTCCTTCTTTTAGGGCTATTCGATTTGGACTTTTAATGCGGCCGCATCACATTTATCAACCCTCTTAGTCAGGAGCTTTAGTGCGTCTCTTCTGAATCAAGAGCGTCCACCTGATAATAAAATGACTTAATTTCTCCAGAGATGTACCGGAGATACAAAGCGAGAAGATGGATAAGTTTCTTGTACTAGATATGCCGAATTTGGGGATTGGAATTCCATAGTGATTTTCTAGGGTTTTGAAATTGGTAGTTGAACTGAGGAATTTTTTTAATTTTTGTATTTGTTAACTTTTTTTCTATGTTCATTATTAAAGATTTCTCTTCTGGAATAGCTAAGATATTATCCGCATCAGCCTGTACGAGATTTTTAGATTCGATTCTAATATCTACTGGCTTCTCATTTATGAGTACTTGTTTTGGTTTGGATTTCTTACAAATATGGATCACAGGATCTCCGTTTTTAGGCTTCAATTAAGCGAGGAAGACGGCCTTTTCTCCATAAAATGCTACTGCATATCTGGGTTTTGAAGATTTAGTTTTTGTATCTGCTAATTTATTTTAGCTAGCTAGTGTTCTCATCTTTGCTAAAGATCCTTATTTGTAGATCAATTTATTGAGTAATTATAATTTAAGTTTGTTATTTGCATGTGTATTTTTTTTTTCTTTTTAAGGCCTCTTCCTATGCACATGCCAAAACATGGTATTTGGCATATATGCACCCACTATGGGTATGCCAAACTGCCAAACTCATATGCCAATATGTTATTTCTGGCATATAGGCATACACGACAGAGTTTCCAGCGAGCGATAGAGTCTCGGCCGCTCGATGGTCAAAGAATCGTTCGATGGTCATTCACTCGACAGCGACAGTCAAGCTATCGCTCGATACTATGATAATCGCTCATCAGATCTTCATCTAACGGCTACAATTTTCCCCCTCTATAAATACCTGATTTCAAACTCATATCAACTCACACCAAAAATTCTAAAACTCTCTAGAATTTCTTAATTTCTCAATCTTTTTCAAATTTAAAACTATCACAACTCCTCTACAATTATATTTTCTTGTAAAATGGATTCACAAGCACAAACTCAAGGCAAAGGCAAAGGTAAGAAGAATCGAGTCCGTGGTGCAAAATACACCATGATAGAAGATGAATGTATTTGTCGTAATTATGTTTTTTTTATCCAAGATTGTATCGGTGGTGCACAACAACATGGTAACACCATGTGGGATAATATATTTCAAAAATATGAATAACAAACCATGAACATCAATGGTCGTGATGCAAAAGGATTGTCAGAACACTTCATTGTAATCAACCGGGAAGTAGCCGCTTATGTTGCATTGATAATGCAAGCCAAGAGAAAGGAAAGGGACAGGTGGTCGACCGATGTTGATTTTCAAAGAGAGGTTCGTCTGATTGGCAACGAAAACATGGTAAACTATTTGCTTTCGAAAGTTGTTATCATATTTTGAAGGGTTTGAACAAATATAATCCCGATTACTTAGTAAATAATCAAATAGTACCTGAAAAGTCACCATATAATTCTTCTCCCTCAACACCAAATTCTTCACCATTTTCACAAGGTCCATCAAACTCTTCACCAGATACCCCTACAAGCTCAAATTCCAACGTAGTTTTCAATAATTATATTGATGGAAATAATAATGGAAAACTTCCGGGGAGAATAAGGCAAAGCGCTCGAAAATTAGCTCAAGAAGGAGGGAGTTCCGTAGGATTTAACATGGCGGAGTTTATGGATTATCAAAAGACCATCGCGAAGGAAAGATCCATTCAAAGGAAAATTCAAAACCGGAGAGTAAGAAAAGTCGTCTTTCTCAAGAAAAAATTCAGTTTGACTATGACAAGCATAACATTCTTCAAGCTAACACCTCAATTATGAACGCCCAACAAGCGCATGTATGGCAAATCGAATTTGACAGATTCAAGAACAGATTGAAAAGCAAGCTGGATTTACTAACAACCGTGATGAAGAAGATGATGATGATGGAACTGATGATGAGTTTGATGAAATAATTCCTCTAAATGATTAATGTACTAGTTTAGAACTAGTTTAATGTAGCTGTTTAAGTTTTAATGTTCTAGTTTAAGTTTTAATTTGATATGTTGTTATGCATTCCAATTAATATTAGTTTGAAATGAAATGTTGAAGCTTATTAATTAGAAAAATAACAATACATAACATAACTTAAACTGAAGCTAAAACATTAAGAAAAATACATAAAATCATCTTCCATGCTCTGCCCAAAGATTCAATCTCACATCATCTCTTAACTGGTCATACAAATTACGGTTTTGAATGTAGTTAGTCATTTGACCATAATTCCTTGCAGGGAGGCCTCTTTCAGGTCGAATCTCCGGCCTCAAATCTTCATCATCATAGTTAATCCAATCCGAATCACGTCTGGTTTCCTGAATTACCATGTTATGAAGAATTATGCAAGTTAGCATAGTCTTGTGCATTTCACGTGGACTCAACCCACGATATGGGCCACAAATGATAGCGAACTTCCTCTTCAAAATTCCAAGCGCGTTCCACATCCTTCCTCAGTGCCATTTGGGCATCGTTAAAATATCGGTATGAACGGCCCAATGCACGGCGGAGAGGTCGACGGTAACATTGAACCAAGGTGGACCATTTTGGGTAGATACCATCCGCAAGATAATAGCCATGAGTGTACCTGATGGCCGTTGATCATGAAACAGACAGATGGAGAAATTCCATACTTCAAATCTTCAAATAGAGGCGACTTGTGCAAAACATTAATATCATTTTGTGAACACGGAAGACCAAAAAAGCGTGCCATATCCAACAATCGTAAGAACGGCGACTTCTAGGATAACTGTTGGTTTTGGATAATGACCTTTATATTGACCAGCCCAATAAACAGGGCATCCATGCCATACCCAATGCATACAATCGAGACTACCTAGCATTCCCCGGGAATCCCCTTTCCTCATTCTCCCTTAATATTTGTCTAACATCTTCGTCGGTTGGTTTTCGTAAATATGTTGGACAAAATGATTAATCATTACTTCACAGAACAATGAAAGGTAAGTGTAAGAAGTTGTTTTACCCATACGAAGGTACTCATCATTCTCATCCGCTGGAGTGCCATAACATAGAATCCTTAAAGCCGAAGTAACTTTTTGTTCGGGACTATGACCTCTAATATTCAGTGCATCAAACTGATAATTGAATTGAGGTTCCGCTCGACAAAGCTCTTCAATAATCGTTTTCACCAGATGACGAGGCATGCGGAATCGACCTTGAAAATCTCGATCAGTGTACACACAATTGGGAAGAAAATAATCGTGCATGAGCTTCTGATGGTAAAATTCCCTCCCTCGATACGTATATCTTCTTGATAATACTTCTTTGGGCTCTGGAACTCTTGGTATTTGACCCGTATGTACAAGCATCATAGTTTCGATTAGATTCTCATCTTCAGCTTCCTCTTCGTCAATTTCTTGCAACCTCATACGATAAGTTTCTTGCTGTAACCTGAACCTATTAGTCACTTGAATTGTTATACAAAGAGTTAGCAAACATTATAACATAATCTTCACATTACAAAGTAAATATGAAGTGTAAAATGTCAATAGTTATTAACCCAAATTTACTAACCCAAATATCAGAAGGGGTATTAGGTCGTTCACTGCCCACTACTTTGAACAACTTGAACCAGCTTTTGGATCGTAAATAACCCAATGCAATGAAAAATTGTACTTGAAATTTGAATATCCATTACGCTGACACCTTACTCTTGATTTTTGATTCTTTTGGTTTTGATGGATAAGAATTGAATATATTGTAGTGAGACAATTTTTAGTCATAAATAATATTGTAAGATGAGGATGTTGGCATCTATAAGAGCATAAACTTGTAGTTTCCAAGAGCATGATCTTTTTATGAAATTTATGGCATCTTTATAAAATTTGGCATTTTGACAATTAATTCATTCTAGAGTTTGCATACACATCATGAAACGAGAGACCGATTGAACCGAGAAATTCAAAAGTATATTCATGATAATGTCTTCTATTATGTTCGGAGAGATATTATATAATTGAATTTGTGAAATCTCTTACATTTAAATTCCGATTAGGGTGTCCGAGAATCGTTTATAGTATAACGTTGCAGAAGCTTAGAAGATCGAGGCTTACTAATCATGAAAATAACTTTGATATATCAAATAATAACTACGAAAAAGAAATTGAAGTACAAATATTAACCAAAATTGCATTCTATTTATTCTAGCATAACCATAGTGTAACAGAAACAACTAAACATTTTATATTAAAAGAGGTCAGTCCCTTAAAAATTCCTCATTGAATTGATATCTAGATTCAAAAATCCGGGAGAAACCACAAAAACTCAATTTTGAAGAACATTAAAAAAGGGTCTAAAAATTGTAGAAATTGATTTGGAGAGATCATAGTTTCTTGAGAGGAGAAATCATTTACTACTTATGTTTTTCATTTGGTTACTCTCACCCCATTGTGCCTACTTCATTTGGCACTCCCGTTTGTTCATGCTCACTTGCCAGATCTCGTTTTATGTAAAAAGTAACAAGGTTTTAGACTTAATGATTAAGTCACCATTCTTAGTTGAGTTTGGACTTGCAAATGGAATCCAATGTTTGCCAACTTATGCGACCGAAACAATTCATGTTTTATAAATGAGATTTTTAGGTTCGTAGTTACAATATTTTCAGTGTGTTCATATACGTGGCGGAGTAGATATTCAAGAGACGAGAATATAAACTCAAATAAAACAAACCATAAATACAATTGTGACTTGAATTAGTCTTAATATTACTAATTATGTTATCTTCACATACAAATTGAAAGGATCTTTAACGAAGATGGAAAAATAGATCAACAAATACAAAAATTAAAAAATCCTCACTTCAATTACCAATTTCAAAAACCTAGAAATTCATTATAGAATTCCAAGCCCCAAATTCTCGGATCTAGTATCAATACCGAAGTACAAGAAACTTATCAATCTACTTGATTTTTATCTACGTTACATCATTGTATTATCAGGTGGACCGCAAACTCTTGATTCAGAACACGCACCAAAGCTCAGGAGTGTTTGATAACTACCATGTTTCTGGAAGAAGGAGATACGGCCGAGAGTGAGAAAAAAATCTAAGAAAATGTTAAATATTGCTAGTGATTATATCATTGGTTTTTGAGAGGAAAAATCATTGTGTGAGGAATTCCGTAGCCGTGTATTTATTGTTTCCATCGATGGATCATGAACAAGAAAAACATGAGAATTGTTAATTTTTAAGGGTTAGGTTTTAGATTTCTTTTCTAAATGGAGGCGGAGAAGAAATGAGGGCACCTATTCTACTTATATGGTTTAGAACTTGCGAGTCAGATTAGGGTTAAATTGTAGTCGTTGATCTGTTCTCTTCTCCATATGAACACGAACGGCTCAAGAATTTTATGACTTACTGTAATTGTTGACCAAAGTTTGGTTATTGACGGCGGCTGTGAGTTAGACTCGTGGGAACTGGTTCATTCATGGGCCTAGTCATCCTCCTAATGTTTACCTTCAGGATCATTGGCAAGCGAGGGCCATTATTATAAGCACTTGTACAATTATGCTAAAAAAATTCATATGTTGAACCTAATCAAGCACTAAAGATCTTGTGTCCTGAAAAATTTCCTTTCGCAACTAAGCTATAAATTTTCATACAGAACTGTTAGAAGTGTGTGGGCTTCCAACTCAAAACCAATTGGAAATGAGTGGAGTGGCTCCACACCTTGTATATTAAGATCTAGGCTAAGGAGTTAGCTATGTGGGACTATCTTATAGTTTCTCCAACATGCTCCCCCTCCACGTGTAGGGGGAGGAGATTAAGCCACTACAACGTGGACCTCTATACGGTGAACGGGCAGCCCTTTGGGAATACTTCTCATTTCCACTCTCATACATGTTAGAAGTGTGTGGGGGCCTAGCTGATACCATGTTAGAAGTGTGTGGGCTTCCAACTCAAAACCAATTGGCAATGATGTGGAGTGGCTCCACACCTTATATATTAAGATCTAGGCTAAGGAGTTAGCTATGTGGGACTATCTTATAGTTTCTCCAACAAGTACATATCCAAGTATTGAACACGAGAAACACGATTCGGTTTACACGTTTGTAGTGGTTGATTTTGGTAATGGGTTTAAATAAAGATAGTGTCTTTTGAGAAGCAAATGGGTTTAGTTGATATTCTCAGTTTCAGTTTGGAATTGTAAACGGAATCCACTTATTATAACCGTGCTCCTGAAACAATTCATGTCATGGTTTATAGTTGGGTACAATATTTGTCAGTCTAATCATACTCGTGGATCACAATACATATGAACAATCAAACTATATTCGGGAGACCACGAGAATACAACTATGGATGCGAATAACGAACTTACATTAGTTACGGATTACTCGGTAACTTAATTCGGCATTGGGGTTTCCATGAAGATAGGTGTCATTTGAGAATCATTATTGCAAGGTAGTGCATTAGACTTATGTTTGTTACTACCGTATCAAATTTTGATCACCTATTGATTCTCTTTGAAATGTGGGATATATAAAGACGTCTCACCGTCATGAATTTTTGCCTGGTTGCTATTTCCAATACCCGCGCTCATCATTCAAAATTTTAAAACTGCTATGAAGGTTCCAGTTGCACTTGGTATTAACCCAACTGTGGCAAACTTAGGTAACAGATTCCAAATCCATACATGGAAATAAAATGATTCCTGTATGTTTGATTTTTGGTTACCTATGCTTTTTAATTCGGAAGTACTAGTAGTGGATTTTGTTTCATACCGCCCACTGGTTTAAAATTTTTTTTGTTAACGTTGGCGGGAAATCACTCGGGTACTTAAAATGGTTCGGCACTAACGCCTACGTTCACCGGCCCGATGATCATAATTCGAGATAAGATACATTTATACTAGACAATCCTATTTATAATGATAATAGGATAATTAAACAAACCTAGAGGATAATTACAATCTAATCATCTTGACTAGGTAATACATATCTAATTTGAGAATAGCATCTTGTAAACTGACTTGATGGAAGCAGAAACACCAAATACATGGCCATCAACAACAACTTCGCCACACAATGATTTTTCCTCTCAAAAAACTATGATATTTTCACCATCATTGTCAACCATTTTTCTTATGATTTTTTTACTAGTGGACTCTTTCTCGAAAAAAAATTGTTGGTTTCTTCTTCTCGGCTAGTTCGCACCCCGGACCACTGAATCGGTGATTTCAATTGAACAAGGAACGCGACTGAAGATCTGGGTTTTGAAATTTCCTTCTTTTTGAAAAAGAAGATTACTGATAGATGGTTGTAATTTCCTTCCTTTTGAAAAATTAATGAATTTCTCCAAAACTGATGGAAGGGCTGAAAGTAATGGTTTATTTGATTTTTGTAAGTGAAAATCTAATGTGAATGCTTAATTATAAATCCACCATCTCAGGTTTATCCTCCTTAATTTATACTATCATTTTACACTCACCTCCAAATAAGATTTGATAATGGACAGAGTTTAGAGCCACCAGATGAACCTTTTCTGTGAGACCCTTAAGATGATTTGAGGTATTTCGAAGTCGAGATTAGTGGAGTGGCATGCATATATGTGTACATAAACCATTGGAACAATATAAGCAATATAATTCATTGCAGTGCCTCCGTTATTTAAAAAAAAAAAAAACTACTAAATTTGTTTGACTGTTACCGGAATATCACTAGGATAAGTCACTCTAGGGAGTTGTTTCTACATTAAATTCTCATTTAGGTTCATTGTACTTTAAAGAAACCTATCATGTGTTACTCACTGCATCATCACTAAGGCAATTCAATCCCTAGAGTTGTTTCCAAAAGAAATTCTCATCAAATAGCATTGTACTTTTTTTCCTTCTTAACAAAAACCTATCATTTGTAACTTATTTTTGAACATTTGATATCATAGTACTAACCGATACCCCGACATTTGTTATCAGAGTTCAAGCCAAATTTAAGAGATTAGGAGACCAGTTAGGTTAATGCTAAGTAATGAGTTAGCCAAAGAAGAAACTTAGTCATTATTTCTTCTGAAATTACATGGTCTGTCACTTTGGATTATATGCATTGGGTTAATTCTTTGGGCGCCTCTTGTGCTAAATTGGGGTTCTTACCCTTGAGAAGGGTACCCGTTAGGGTTGAGAATGTACCTATAAATAAGCTATCTACACTGGAAAATACTGCTCTCTAACTATTACTCTAAACACAGCAGTAGTCTTCGTTTCTCTCGTTTCAGAACTCTAATCCTCCAAAACTTCATTTTGATTTCCTATGGTTTATACAGAATGGATTACTGGGATGATGCTAAGAATCTATGTACAAGATCAAAGACAACCTCCAGCATTATGATTTTTCCTCTCGAATATTTCTCATCCATCACCGTCTTGGAGTTATTTCGGTCCGGATCACTTGGATCGCTGTGATTTGGCATTCGGTGTAGTCAGCCAAGATAGGCAATCGAGCAATCAAGTTCAAGTTGGCCATTCAGAAACTTGTTCTTACCAATTTCAAGGGTTATTTTAACTTGTATCAGAAACATTATTTGTAGTATGTTAAATCATCCCAAGTAGATATAAGACTTTTGTTTCTAATGTTGATTGATCTTGGATTCTTTGTTTTATTGGCTTCGGAATTATGATTGTAAATGGATTACAATTCATATATAGGAATTAAATGCTGTAATACTAGTACTTGATTCTACATTCCTTGGATAAAACGTACTCCCTCCGTTCCGATTTACTTGACGTTATAGAGTTTTTCACGCACATTAAGAAACAACAGAGAGATTAAATTTTTCCCAAATCTACCCATATTAATAGCTTCCTAAAATTTTAAACCACCTAGTTTTTAGTTTCTAAATTTAATGTAAATTCTGAATCCCATTGTAATTTACTTGGGATAAACAAAATATTCCATCCAAATCCTTGGAATAATTATTTAGCGATTCCAATGAGAATTAACCTCTACGATTCCAAAGTAAGGGTAAATCAGTAAGAATTTGGGAAAAATACTTAAACTCTCATCTATTTTGGAACACAAAAAAAACCCTAAAACATCAAGTAAATTGGAACGGAGGGAGTATTCCACAGATACCCATATACTTGCTAAGCTATCTGTATGATCATTTTGAACAACATATTTATTTATTTTTGAATAAGGCAAGATAAGATTTTTTTTTTCTTTGTAGTACCATCAACTTTTGGTGTAGGTTTTAGTGTTTTTGCTTTATCGTTTTGGCAACAAAAAGGCTTTAATGAAAATAGAACATTGGTTAAGACGACATGATACCCTCAAAAGTCTCTTGTATGTTGGTTTTGACGGATTC
The DNA here is from genome assembly GCA_023531295.1 of Papaver armeniacum. Classification (NCBI taxonomy): domain Eukaryota; kingdom Viridiplantae; phylum Streptophyta; class Magnoliopsida; order Ranunculales; family Papaveraceae; genus Papaver; species Papaver armeniacum. Next base: position 94,362 of record JAJJWW010016670.1, read on the forward strand.
TTTAATTTAGCAGTCGAATTGTTGTATACGTCGACTAGATCACCCCTAGATGATGATGAAGGCAACATAGACAAACAAGTAAAGACGTACCCTCATCATTTCGGCTACTTTGAGTCATTATATCGCGTAGCCGTGAAGTGTATGGTTTGCGTGATTGACCAACTTACTTTGAATGTACTTAATAAAAAAAAAAAAAAACCTTACTTTCAATGTAAATAATGTGAGACAATCAACCTTTCAATTAAAACTTAAAACTGGTTAAAATAAAAGGGCCAGGCATGACAAAGTAATAAACTCCTTCTCCCCATACATAAGCGGCAAGATGGCCAAACCAAGCGCTGGTCCAGCTAATCGCATGACCAGTGATGGCGCACCTTAAGGATAATATACCCAACATAACTTTGTGAGTTGATATGAAAATTTTTTCATGGATTTCGACTCCAGCTTACCTATAAGTGCAAATGTAGTTCCAGCAAGTTTGGCAAAATGAAGCGGAAAATTAAAATTTCGTATTTTCTCCATTTTCAATTTACGTTGCTCTTGGTTTATTAACTTCTGGGTCAAAGAGTGCAACCTTAAAGCAGTTGTTGGCTTTCCCACACTTGTAATACAAGTAGTGTAACCCGAGTGTAAACAATATATGTTTTTCCCATTATCCAATTTAATCCTAGTACTATTAAGCATCGAGTGAGTGAGTTAGGGTTTTATTGCTCTTATTCTTTCTTACCCTATCCCTCCATCTTTTCTTCTCTATATTACAGCGGCTCAAAACCTCCAGCACCACCGGCAGTCATGGCTTCTAATGTCCATGATAAACAACAAGAAGATACTCAACATAATGATTTCTTCTCTCAATCGTAAGGATATCCTATTATTACTCCTCTAATTTCATTTTGTAGGAATCATTTATAAAATTTATTTTTCGAAGAAAAAATATCGTGTTTTGTGTAGAAATACGGTTGCAAGTTTGTAAATACTTAAAGAATCAAGGGGTCCACTTTGTGGAGAAGATTGTATAGGAGAAAGGATCAACGAAAAGAGGCCGTCAAGGAGGTATAACATGAGACAAACTGGTGGATGCACTGTCTATGTTAAGCTAAGCATCTGTAATTTGTAGATGGAGGATTCCATTTCGTATGTCTGGAGACTTTTTGAATCATAGCAACACCTTTCCTCGTTGACATCGTGTTGAATAAAGCTTTCATGAGATAGAGTTAGAAGGGGCTTGGATTGTGATTTCACGTTTGTCAATTGAAAGGTGTTAATGAGGAAGGTGAAAACACAAAGGGTATGAGGAATCAAATTCTGTAACTAATGGTGAGTTTCATATATATATAATCATCTAAAAATCAGACACAACTATTTGAATTTGGTAACTAGATGGTAGATGATTAGATTAGATGCCCTCCGACTAACATAAGTTTTGACTTGGTGTTGCATATGTGCTAGAAAATGAGCATTGTGGGGAAAACGAAACATAGATGGGTATTAATGTTTTCAGTGTATACCTGTGAGAAAGATTGGTCACTGAGCATAATATCAGTTTTCAATTTGATGCTCTCAGCTAATTCTAGGCCAACTTCATTATGCGCTTGAGTTGAGAATTTGGGATTTTCTCGTTCAAGTACGTGTAAGTTGCGTTATCGACCATTATGTGTCACTAAAGTGAAACACTTTTGATTTTGGTCTACCAACTCTGCCTTGTAATTTTCAATTATCATGCAATTTTTGAGCTCAAAAAGAAACCACCAAATGAAACACGACACTAGATGGTTCGATAGGTTCTAACACCCTCATAGATGGCCTTATATGTACGACTTGATGCTTATGATGAAACTCTGTTTAGCGATTGACTCATGTAGAAGTTATAAGTATTTGGTTATATATAATGAAGTTTATTGAATAATGAACTGAGGTTTGTGTTGGACTTGCGAAGGGTAGAGTGAAGGAACTTTCTGAATTCTGAAGAAGCTATTTCATTAGGTTGATGAATTCATCTATTCGGACTATTCCTCATTGCTAAAAGCAGCTTACGGTTGTTTTGGCTCTAAAATCATGTTAAGTTTGTACTTGTATTTACATTGCTTCAGAGTGCGGTACTATTTGGCTAATGGCTAATTATAGTAGACAGATGAAATTTGATTCCATCACATTAAGAACTAAAAAATGACCGTAATTTAGGCAATTTAGCCATCAATTTCGCTTAGGAAAAAAAAAAACAGGTTTCCTTACGGAAATGTTTGCAAATCTATGCTCTTGAAACAACTCATGTTATACAATGTGATTTGTAGCCGCTGCTCATGCTCATAGGCAAACTATTTAGAGACCACGATACAAACCATAGATGCCATGGTGCGCGGGAATATTTTAAAATATATTTTTGTGCAGTTGAATTCTTTTCGGTCTTGCATGTGATATTGTGCTTACATTCGTCGCTTTTTTATTTTATTAGTTTTCCTATTAGCTTATACTTGGTTTTATCTTTCACGTTTTAAATTTTCTTTATCGAACTTATGGAGAGTGAATTATGGAGTCGCAAATGGGAGAACCACTTGGACTCCTCTAATGGATCAACTGTTTATAGAACTTATGGTAGAACAAGTAGTTGATAAACAATTACTTGATGGTCAATTTGCAAAAACTGCGGGTGAGCATCGTCACCAAATTCAAAGAAAGGTTTGGTCCTTGTTTTGATTGAGTGATCTTTTGAGATTAGCGATAGGAGAAGCTTGCTGGTAATGGAAGTTTAATTCGGTTACGTTTATGGGTAAAAATCGTTTCGCCGATTTTGGTAAATTCGGTAGGTGAGTGAGAAAGCTGGTTCAAACCCTAAACAAATGTCTTTGCACATGAGCACTTTATAGATTCGAGAGATCAATGCTGCACAAGTCCGGCCTAAATCAAGAAATGGTCGTTCCGGACTTGCTTCGGTCACAAAGTGGAGGAGAAGGGTTGATTTGGGGAGGAAGCAAAGAAAGGTGTTGAGACCAGAATAGTGCAGGAGAGTAGAGTCTCGACTTGTATCGGGAAAGTGAAAGCTTCGGAAGCTTGCAAGAGATGAAAGCTTATTGGAGAGCTTGCAAAGTTGCCTTTTTTGAGAGTGTAGTATTTTCTCTCGACCGAGACTTGTTGTGCGGGTGGAAATAGGTAAGACCTATTTATACAAGTCGAGATTGAAACGTACCCTGGCCTCATGAAGGAAGAGAGTAAAGGGTGAAATAATGGGAGGAGGTGGTAACCGCAAGGTATTTATGGGTGAAAACGTTTTCACCATTATTTCCTCATTTATTTGACCGCTTTATTCCTTTTCACGCTTTCTTAATGTGAGCGTAGTGTACACTGCAAGCTGTGACCGCCAAACCAAAACCCTGGAAAGCATCCCCCAATTTGTGTTGATATCTCGAGTGTTGGTTGCACCTTGAGTGCAAGTGGCGCTGCTAGTGGCGTGTGTGGCATGTGCCATTGGCATGTGCGGAATGCCCTTGTTGGGGGTTGTACCTCGAGCGCAAGTGGCAATGCGGAGGTTTTGCTAGTGGCGTGCGTGGCATGTGCCAATAGCATGTGCGGAATGCCTTGGTGGTAGGTTGTACGTTGAGTGCAAGTGGCAATGCCAGAGCTACAAGTGGCGTGTGTGGCATGTGTGGCCGCTAGGGCCATGGCCTTGGTAGGAAAAGCTACCAGCGAGCATGTTGGCATGTGCCAATGGCATGCGTGGCCGTTAGGGCCGTGGCCTTGGTAGGAAAAGCTACCAGCGAGCATGTTGGCATGTGCCAATCGCATGCGTGGCCGTTAGGGCCATGGCCTTGGTAGGAAAAGCTACCGCCGAGCATGTTGGCATGTGCCAATGGCATGCGTGGCCGTTAGGGCCGTGGCTTTGGTAGGAAAAGCTACCAGTGAGCATGTTGGCATATGCCTAATGGCATGCGTGGCCGTTAGGGCCGTGGCCTTGGTAGGAAAAGCTACCGTGTGAGCATGTTGGCATGTACCAATGGCATGCGTGCCCAGTTAGGGCAAGTGGATTTTAGTAGGAAAAGCTACCGGTGAGCATGTTGGAATGTGCCAATGGCATGCGTGGCCGTTAGGGCCGTGGCCTTGGTAGGAAAAGCCAGCGAGCATGTTGGCATGTGCCGATGGCATGCGTGGCCGACTTAGCTAGGTTGCATGGTTTGTAAGCCTGGGCGCTATATTTGGCATGTGCCAATGGCATAGCGGTTTGGAAAAATGGCTTGTGGTACGTGTTAGCATGTGCCAATGGCACGTCGGCCATGTTGACCTAGTTGCATTTTGCAAGCCTAGGCGCTATATTTGGCATGTGCCAATGGCATAGCGGCTTAGTTTGGCATGGTTGCCAATGAGTGCGATATGTAGTTTGGTTTGGCGTCATTTGCATGGTGCGCGGTGTGCGGCTTAGTTTTGGCATTGTTGCCATGGTGCGCAGTGTGCGGCTTGGTTTAGCATTGTTGCCATGGTGCGCGATGTGCGTCTTGGTTTAGCATTGTTGCCATGGTGCGATGTGCGGCTTGGTTTTAGCGTTGTTGCCATGGTGCGCAGTGTGCGGCTTGGTTTTAGCGTTATTTGCCATGAGTGCGCGGTGTGCGGCTTGGTTTGGCATTGTTGCCATGGTGCGCGATGTGTGCGGCTTGGTTTAGCATTGTTGCCATGGTGCGCATTGTGCGGCTTGGTTTAGCATTATTGCCATGGTGAGCGAGTGTGCGGCTTGGTTTGGCATTGTTGCCATGGTGTGTGATGTGCGGCTTGGTTTTGGAATTAGGGTTCTGTGTCGAAACCCTAATGCGGTACACGAAAAGATACCCCTATTAATTATTTATGCAGGTTAAATGCTCTTAGTTAATGTGTTGCAAGGTAACAACTAGGTCATAAGGGTTTTACGATTTTACCCCTTATTTAAAAACCACCATCAACAAGTTCTTACTCACTTTTGTTGGAGCTAGCTACTAAAGTGATGTGTTCGCATTTGATTACGGGGAAGAAGCAAAGAAGCTGGATATTCTTTAAAATGATGTATTTGTTAAAGACTCTCATAAGCGGTGGAAGAGCAGTGAAGTCTTCTAGAACTATTGAGTTATATTTGACTATGGTGTTCAATGGATTTGAAATTGGTTAAGTAATTTAATGCATCCTCTCTCTTATTGTGCATTCTATGTTAATTAATGCATGACTTTTACTAACTACATGTGTCTTGCTATTAGCGCAGAATCTTGTGTGGTTTTGATCCCTTGGATGGTTCTTCAACATCGAATGTGTGTTTCCATTGGAACCATGAGACCCTTTTCTTGAAGAATATTTTTCGTTCAGGTATTTATGTTTAATTTCTTTCGTTTTTTTATTCAAATCTCCGGTTTTCCTTAATGTTGCGGTACATTTCAATATGTTTCTCTTGAGAGTAAGTTCAACATACTTAATTGAGATCACTAGAATGATTTACTTAAGGATGAATTGTTTAGGCATGATCTTGCAGTTTGGGTTGAGCAACATGGGCCTAGTGTCAATGATTTCACACTTTCACTCTTGGTGCGTTGCTGGGGAGTTCATTATGCCTCATCACGACATTAAGGTTTGTATACCCAGTTGAAATGTTACATACTTATTTATTATTTCTTACATTGAAATATTTATACTTGCCACACATTTCTTGTGAATTTATGTATTTATGGTTACTCTGTCTGCACTTGCCTCTGATTCAAAGAAGGGGAAAATGCTGAGTAAACGAGACTAAGTTATGCTTGCTCATGTGTATGTCACACGACTTTTCTTTTTGGGCTTATGTTTTTGACTAGAGGTTAGTGAAAGCGGCTTATATCAATATTGTGATGAGATGGGAAGACCAGATTCACAATGTGATCTAGGCATTGAAGAACAATGGCGTTGTGAGTTTCGCGAAATATTGTTGGGAGCAACAGACGACAAGTTGTGCTTTATCTCATAGTTATTTTGATTCTATTAGCTTCAATTATTCTCAAAATTTGAAGAGAGTGTTAATGTATGCTCAAATTTGAGAATTATATCTTTGTGTTCGAGTTGGTTACCATGCAATTTAAATCTTAGCTTCTTAGCGAGTTTTGATTTTGTTTTCCACCTTAACTGCAGGCGGATTCTTTGTCTGCAGGAACTACAAAAGCTGGTTATTATCCTTATGAATAAGTCGGGGGATTCAGAGCTTGATGAAAAGAATTCTTGGCAACTATACGCAAGTTTGAGTAAGTTGTATATCTGGATTTTGAGAAGTGAACTTATCTTGACCTAAGTGAGAAGGCTGAACTTAGGAAGTTTCTATGTATTTCTGATTACAAAAAAGAAAATTGTAGGATGTTTCTTTTTTATTATGAATTGATTGATTGAATTTGAATGTGGTATGAATCGAAGGAATATTGATATGGATTAAATGAAAAAACTATTTATTTGAATGTGGTAGAAAACGAAAGGAATGCGGAGTTATTTGTATTTTAGGCGGAAAATGAGCTACTTGAGTCAATGGTAGCCTGGTCAAAAATTAGGCCGATGACTAATTTTGACCAGGAGTCAATATTGACAGCCGAGAATTTCTTTGTTACAAAAAATTAAATAACGGCTCTAAGGTTACATACTTGACTTTATTCTAAAAGTCGTAAAGGCCTTGGATTACCCTGCGTGGAAAATTCAGACGCTCATTCCGCGCGAGGCCGTTACAAAAAATCAATGACTACAAAGCCGTTACAAAAAAAATATAACACCCACTTTTGCAACGGGCGAGGGCCGTTAAACCCGTTTTAGTAACGGCACAAGTTGCATTTCTAATCCTGCACTTGGGTGTAGTGTAGAATTACTAAACTGACACATATTTAGGTACCCCCTTTTCTTTATAGATCGAAATCCTTTAATTATAGAACCTCTTAGAAATGTAGTCTATAATAGATTACAAGGATGGAAAGCAAAGTCCTTTCCCAATGAGCAGAACTTTACTTATAAAATCTGTTACTAGTGCTATGCCTATGTTTGAGATCATGTGCTTTTCTCTACCTAAAAAAAACTTTTAGATAGAAGTGATGCCTTACAAGGGATTTTGGTAGAAAAAACTAAAAACAACAAGGGTATATCTATCAAAGCTTGGGATGCATTGCACCGTATAAGGATAGTGGGGGTTTAGGTATTAGAAACCCACATAAATTTAATCTAGCTCTTCTAACTAGATTAGCTTGGAGATTAATCAAATTTCTGATAAGCTTTGGTCTGTGATTCTTAAATGTAAGTATTTTAAGAACGAGACCCCTTAAGTTATAAGAAAGAAGAGAGTTAAATCTTGGGTTTGGACTAGTATTTGTAAAGGTCTAGACATTATAAAAGAAAATCATAAAGTAGGACATTGTGGAGAAAAATAAAAACTTGGACCGAGAAATGGATACAGTGTGGTATTGCAGGTTCTAGAAGATTACTTTCTGATTTAAATCAAAAGGTCTACGATCTTATAAACGCCAATAGTACTTGGAATTTGAATAGGATATTTGAGATGTTTGATGATAATACTATTCGGTGATTAATTTGATAGAACCTAATGTTGGTGGTAATGATAGCATAAAATGGATAGGTAATCGTGATGGAGAAGTCTCTGTCAAATCTGCGTATAATTACTTGTACAACGAAATCATTTAAATGTTAAAGTTGATTGGATAGGTATTTGGAAGCTTAAGGTTATTCCTAGAGTCCAAATGTTCTTATGGAAAGCTTGTATTATTTATTTTACCTATTAAAGATAAGTTAGGAAGACATATACCAATAGATACTCGGTGTGTTCCTGTAACAGCCTAGTGTGTGAAACTACTAATCATACATTTCTTAATTGTCATTTCTTGAAAGGAAATTTGTTTGAGTGGGTATGTCCCCTCTCTGATCTATTATAATGAGATCTTTAAACTTTAAAAGATTGGTGTGAAGGCTAAGGATAAGGATAATAAAGAAATTTATGCTTATGTTCTTTGGTTTCTATGGAAATATAGATGTGAGTGGCGCAGTGGAATTAAACCAAACCCAATTGATCTGATAGAAAAGATTAAAAGATGAGTTAAAACAATTTATTAACACATGTAATATTAGTGATAAACAAAAGGAATAGTCTAAGAATATTTGTGGAATGCTTTCATCAAACTGTAAATTTGGAAAGGATGGTTATTCCAGTAGCAACCCTCATTTTATTATGTTTGATGCTGCCTTTAATAAAACAAATTGGAACTTTGCTTATCTTTGCTTTGTCTTGTTAGACCGTAATGGAACTATTCTAAATTTTGTAGGTGGGGTGGAAGATGCACAAGTTGAAGAAGCGGGAATCAAGAGCTTGAGAAGCAGCTAGATGGGCAAAAAGACGCAGGAGTAGACAAAATAACCTTTCTAAATGAGCAATCTCAATGTTATCCAATGGCATGAAGAGGAAAAATTTTGCAGTCAATTGAAGTGAAGCTTTTATCCTTAAGGCTTTAGAAACACCAATTCTTTTGCTTCTTTTTTGTTTTTTTTTTTTTTGAGAGGGAATTATATTAGAGAAATAAGAATAGATTCAACACAGAAAATAAAACGGATACTATAGATGATTGAGAGAGCAAGGGCTTTATGAGACATTTGGAAATGCCCTGACCCATGAACGAGATAAAACAATAGAAAAGCCCAATACAAAGTACATGAAACTACCTTAGGACTAAACAATACAAAGCCCATGAGAGCAGGATAAAAACCCTAATCGTTACCAAGCTAGCCTCGCGATCTTTAGGACCACCCATGGCGGCCCCTTCACGATCTTCACTTACCACCACAAAGATTGCAATACCTCAATTGCGACCCTAAGATTCATGATCTTGTGATCCTAATTACTATCGAAGCAGGATCTTTGTTGATTAGATGCAGAAGATGCGATTACTATGTTAACAACACCATTATTTGGTGAAGAAGCTGATTGTGTGAATGGGTGTAAAGGGATTAATCATTAACCAACACCATTGTTGCTTAGGCCCGATCGTGTGAGAGATGGGTACATAGGATTTACGGTAACCATCGATGATTTGAGAGAAGAGATTGCAAAGGAATTTATGATGGCAACACTGCTTGTTGGTTAAGAGCGATGACTTGAGAAATTAATGGGTGCAAGGACTTATACATTAACCAACACCATTGTTGGTTAAGAGCGGAATTTGGGCTAATGGGTGCAAAGTTCGATTGATAGAGACTTTGTATGGGTTAAGATGTGGCAATACTGCTTTTGATCGATAAATTGATTAGGGATTTCACTGATTTTAGATGAGGGACAACAGTACTCTCAAACTAAGATGAGGTGAGATTGTTAAGGGAAATGGGGAAAAACTTCTTCAATCCGGGTGAATTGAAGAGAATTAAAGGGTGGGACAAATCTTAAGCAATCATGGCCATTCCGACCTTCATCAACAACCTCGAGATACCTTAGGACTAAAAGAAACCAATACTATAGTGAAAGAAAACCGAAATAACTCGAAGTCCCGCTTCGGATCAAGTCCAATAGGACCGGATCCGAGCAAGAGATGAACGACGGTTGTTGCTTTTTCTTTTTCCCAATAGAGAGGGTGTTTTCTGGAGAGGAGAGAGGAGATATTCTCCGCATGACATAATTTGTTGTTTTTTTTTTTTTTGGTAGATAGATTCTAAGAACTGAGTGAAGATAGCGGATAGTCTATATAGCGGATAGTCTAGCTAAACATTTTCTTAAGCATGGCTTGTGTTGAGATAGATTCTAAGAACTGGAGTGAAGATAGGAAGAAGGTTTTCTTTTCAAAAATATGTAATAAAAACAACAATGTATTTCTTCTTGCTTAGTGTTATGAAATTTTTCTTTTATCAAAAAAAACATAAAAAAAAATACAAAGTACAAACTCCCAATAAATTCCTCTCATAATGATATAAGAAGCCCACACCTCAATTAAAACACCCTAGCCTAATAATTGATACACGGCCCAAGAAATGCACTCACACATATTTGTGAGAGCCCAATAATGAAACCCCAGCTACCAAAGAGCTAGCCCAAGTAATAGAAACTCCTAACCCCAAAAGCGGAAGACATTTTTCCGGTCTCATGTTACCTTAACTCCCGGCACCACTTCCTACGTGAACCCCACCTGCTCAAAATCCATAGCCTAAAAACTCACCATCTTCCTTAACCAAGCCATCATAGCGAAACCCGTCGACACTTTTCATACATAAACAAGTACCCTGGTAAAACCACATGCAATAAACAACTCATGGTTTATAAATTAGATTTTCGTAGATGCATATTGTGAAACCACAATACAACTCATCAAAAACAAATCATAGATGCAAACTTATATTATAATTACTCGTGAACTTAATTTTCACATACAAACTGAGAGGATCTTAACTAAAAGGATAAGCTAATACAAAGATTAAATCTTCAAAACCAGATATTAAAGGCATTTTTAGGTAAACGACGTTGTCCTTTAAAAATCATTGTGCTTCTGCAGAGCTGTTAGAAAAGTATCTAAAAGAATTGTAGAAATTTAAGGACAACAGATCTTAGTTTTGTGAGAGGAGAAATCATTGTGTGGGGAAATTTTTAGTGAAGGCCACTTATTTGACGTTTCTACTTCCATTGATGGTTGATGAATCATGAACAAGTAGAACATGAGAGAGAGTCCGTGTTGTTGATAATTAGGGTTAGGTTTTTTTTTTTTTTATGGATAACTATATTGAAATGGAGGTCGAGAAGATATGAGGGCAACTATTCTGCTTATAAGGTTTATAGATTAGGGTTAAATTCCGTCCATTCATCTGTTATCTTCAGTCTTTGATCCAGCGGCTCTCGTGAATTTTCTGATTCGGCCTAATTGCTGACCGAGTTTGATGATAAGTGGCTGTGATATGTTTTGACCTACACGCGAAAGTTTAATAACTATAAGCAAAGTTTACAGTCTCACTCAAATACCATAACTCGTGCCTTCACCACTATAACTCCGGTCATTTTGGCCCTTTACTAGGTATGAAATACCATTTGTATTATGCCTTCGAGCTAATTTGTTTCCTTCACAGATGCTCATTTAATGTTATTTCAGGACTGACTTTTGTAATTGATGTAATCATGAGGCCCTAGGCTTCCTCCTCAATTTCCAACTTCATCTTCTTTGGCAAGCAAGCTAGGGCCATACACCCACCACTCGTTCGGGCTAATTCTGTAGGATGCTTTCATGAGAAAAGCGGCCCTAGTAATATTATCTGTCATTTCTAACTTAAAGTCGTAGTTTAGTTTAAGAACTGATCAAAAACAAAATCCAAACCCATAGATCACACGACTCAGTTTTTTGTTGTTGCCTCTCGTGAAACTTACCATGTCTCGCCGATATAACTGTAGTGCAGTGCTAAAATCATTGGGCGATGAAATCAGTGACCTGAGTTTGAGACTCGTAGCACCAAATTTTTACCGTTAAAAAAGAAAAAA
>JAJJWW010016671.1:0-33955 GCA_023531295.1 Papaver armeniacum
ATCTTGTGGCAAGTGAGGGTTCTGAACCGATGCCTTTATAATGCCGATAAATAGGAAATGGCGTCGGTTTTTAGGATCGTTTTTCGTTTTCATAAACGTTATAACCTTTTTCTAAAATTAGTTTGAATGTTTTTTTCTTCTAAATAACATTTTAAAGTGCGTTTTTAGAATCTGTTTTCCGTTATCACGCACGTTATAATCGTGTAAATAACTTTCTTACCATTTTTTTTGAGTTTTTTTTTTCTCTCTGGATTGAAATCTTAAAACTTCGAATTAAATTGTTTTAAATAATACATGGAAAGTAAACTACATGATTAAAAACTTCAAATTTAAAAAACATAAGATTGTTAAATTAGTGTTCATCAATAAAAAAAACTACGCGAACCAACTACCCACCACCTTTTTTTGATTTGTTCATATATTTTTCATTTTCTCAGTAGTTCCTTTCCTGATCATAGTCATCGCCGATAGGTGGTCATTGAAATTTATCTTCGTTCGCATAAGTATCATCATCATAATAGCCTTCATTATCGTCATCATAACCTCCTTCATTTTCATCATCATTGTTACCTACTTCATTATTGTTATCAATATTATAATTATATCCTTCGTTCATATGTTGAACACCATGGTCAGAGCGATTGGGAGTGTAACAAGAATCATATATGGATTCACATTCTCATAACCTTGTGTATTGCCTCATCCGATTTCAGAAATTCTTTGTCCAGAATTAGGCTTTCGATAGCATTACGTTGATCAATGATGCTTTTGATTGCAATAAAATTCGTTGAAAACCTTGTTAAGTTGTGGCGCAATAGATTGCGTCCCGCAAAATGTTGACGAAATCTAGCAAGAACCCAAGCATGATTGTAAATAAATATGATAATTTGTCTTGCTTCTCCGATCACATCTTTAACAACGGGGAATTTTTCTGTATCTTCCAATCAAGTCCAACACGTGAGCAGCACAAGGTACCCAGAAAGATGTGCCATATTCTGATGCCAATCTCTTACCTATTCAAACAAAAATAGAAAGAAGTTAATGATAAATATATTCCCAATATATATGTATAAAATAAGATGAAGTTATTCTTAGTTACCTGCAGCTTTGAATAGGAATCCTTGATCTCTGTTACTAATTGAACAATATTTTTCGGACCGATATCATCTATAACGGGCTTGAAAAAATTAATTGAATACTTTGTTGTCCACGGATTATGATCTATGTCGACACTTTTTAAAAACGTAATTCAACTACCACTGTAAACTAGAAATGTTACAATCATATGGTTGCTTTTGTTTTTCCAACCAGCAGACATGGGTGTACAACCATATTATCTCCAATAATGTCGTTGGGAGGACACCACATCTTTTTCAATCCGTTATTTTTCTGAAGTTAATATGAGATTCGACAACTTATAAGATGATGGAACTCTATAGGATTGATCAAATTTGCAAATCGCATTGAATGCCTCGTGGCAATCTTTGAGATGAGTTAGCCACATTGAAGGGAATATCATTGGCATAGAAAAAACGTCCAACAGAAGAATCGACTTTTTCCCGGCATGTTTTACTTTTGCCAAATTTTGCCATCGAAGGTTGAGAATCCCTAGAAGTGTTATATTGTCCTCCCATATCCATAGACATCATAGGTTTTAAAACACCAACGTAAGGAATATAATCATGACTATCGAATTATACATATTTCTCATACTAACAATAATTTGCCATCGAAGGTTGAGAATCCCTAGAAGTGTTATATTGTCCTCCCATATCCACATACATCATAGGTTTTAAAACACGAACGTAAGGAATATAATCATGACTATCGAATTATACATATTTCTTATACTAACAATAATCAATTAAAATGGTAGTCTTAGAGATATCCAATTTTTTATTGATATATGTCATCTATTAGTGAGACAAAATTCAAAAATGAATAGGTAATCCATTTAGGGACGGGGGGAGTATTAAAAAAGAAAACAAAATTAGTCACAACGTTTTTTAAACACGTTATAATGTTTTCACGCACGTTATAACCGTTACATAGGAATTTCAGATCATAATTTTTTTTAATTTTCTATTTAACCGTTATACCGCCCGTTTTTATGAAAAAACGTAAAAAAAACGCGTTTTTTCTCTCTAAATAACGCGTTTTTTGCCCAAAACATGCTCATACCTGTCAAAACGCGTTATAACGGTCACGCCTAGTACCCGTGACCTGAGCCGTGACCCGTTTTTCAAACCTTGAGTAAAACCAAGGTTTTAAAAACGTCCGCTTTTACCGAAAAAACGACCGTTAAAACGGTCACACCCATATACCGTGGCCGTGAGGGTCCCCGAACCCCGTGCCTTTATTAGGCCGATAAATAGAAAACAGCAGCTTTTATAGTACAGCTTTTTCGGTTTCATACACGTTATGTGCGTTTTTCTAAAATTAGTTTGAATATTTTTTTCTTCTAAATAACATTTTAACGTGCGTTTTTAGAACTGTTTTCCGTTATCACGCACGTTATAACAGTGTAAATAACTTTTTTACCATTTCTTTTTGATTTTTTTTCTTCTCTCGGATTGAAAGTCGAAAACTTCGAATTAAATATTTTTAAATGATACAAGGAAACTAACTACAGGATTAAAACTACAAATTTAAAAAACATAGGATTGTTAAACTAGTATTCATCATTTAAAAGCTACGCGAACCAACTACGACCACCACCTTTTTCAAGTATTCTTTATTTTCTCGACTGGTTCCTTTCCACATCATAGTCATCATTTTCGGGTAATCGGCTATCTTCGTTTGCATAAGTATCATCATCATAATAACCATCATTATCGTTATCATAACCTCCTTCAAGATCATCATTATTGTTACCTACTTCATTATTATTATTATCAATATTAGAATTATATCATTCGTTCATATGTTGAACACCATGGTCGAAGAGCGATCTAAGTGTAACGAGAATCATATGTTGGATTCACATTCTCATAACATTGTGTATTGTCCCCAAATGAAAGATTACCAAAGTCATAAACAAAGTCACTCACCGGGTAAACTTTTCGTATGAGATTTGAACTTCCGGATCATGCCGCTTGTATGGTAGAGGGACATGCTCGATTATTAACGGCCTCCTCTTCCAACAGATTTAACCACTGCTCTTCTTGAGGTAAAACCGTGTTTCATCTTCCCCCGCTATCCGGTCAAAGCATATTGTCATCCCTCAAGAGGACTATGAACGTCGTGAACATCAATGTTATGTCTCCTTGCTTTACCTTTAATTCTTTGTTGCTCCAAATTCAAATTGTAATCGACATACACCAGATCATTTAATCTCGGCGAAAGTAAAAGATTACGTAGTTTGGTATGGATTCTTTCAAACACACTCCAATTCCTCTCTCGATCCGCATTTATGTATTTGTTTGACTTAATATATTTAATCTAATCTTTTGGAGGGATGGATACTCAAGACCATAAGATAACCACCAACTCATCGGATCACCATGTTGAGCTGCAATACGTGTTGATGGTGATCCAAATTGACCTTGCATCATTCGTGATTCTTCCCGCCTACAAAGAAAAGAAAGTACAATTGTTACTAGAAATTCAAATTACTTAATTATACATATTTGGAGATAATATTAGTAATTTTGTACCTCTAGCATGCATTGTGTGCTTGTTCTTGCGGGCCACTAACCATTTTTGAAATAACTTGAAGAAAAATTTGCTGACTCGTAAATATCATTATTGATCGATTAGTTGTCAAGTTAAAGATGTAATAAGGATTGAGAAAATACGATGAAAGACATGAAGAGGAGAACTCAACTGACTTTTCCATCGTTTCTTTATTACACCCACGATAAAAGCATTTCGATTTGATCACAAACCCATTTTTATAGTTTCCACACATGTAGCAAGTGCATGGAACAAATATCCCATGGTGGGTTTGTCTCGAGTCCAAGAAACGAATCATTTTCAATAAAGGACCAACCATTATGCATGCATTTTGACACGTCGTCTAGAACATCTCATTTGAAATAACATTCTTCACTTGTCTAGCTTGTTTAGTTCTTGCCTCATCCGATTTGTAAATTCCTTGTCCGTAAAAGGCTCGATAGCATTACGTTGATCAATGATGCTTTTGATTGCAATAAAATTCCGTTGAAAACCTTGTTAGCCTGTGGCGCAATAGATTGCGTCTTGCATCGTTGTCGAAATCTAGCAAGAACCCAACCATGATTGTAAATAAATTTGCTAATTTGTCTTGCTTCTCCGATCACATCTTTAACAAAGGGAATTTTTCCATATCTTCCAACATCAAGTCCAATACGTGAGCAAAGACAAGGAACCCGAGAAAAATGTGCCATATTCTCGATGTCAATCTCTTACCTATTCAAACAAAAATAGAAAGAAGTTAATGATTAATATATATATATAAAAATAAAATGAAGTTATTCTTAGTTACCTGCACTTTGAATTGGGATCCTTGATCTCATTACTAATTGAACAATATTTCTGACCGACATCATCTATAATCGGGCTTGAACAAAGTAATTAAATACTTTGTTGTCAACCGATTATGTTCTATGTCGACACTTTTCAAAAATGTAATTCCACTACCACCGTAAACTAGAAAGTTTGCAATCGTGATTGGCCGCTTTTGCTTTTCCAACCATCCGACATGAGTGTACAACCATATTCTCTCCAAAGATAATGTCGTTGAATGCACACCACATCTTTTTCAATCCTTTGTTTTTCTCAAGTTAATATGGGATTCGACAACTTATAAGTCGATGGAACTCTATAGGATTGGCTAAAATTTGCAACCGCATCGAATGCCTCGTGGTACCGAGATGAGTTAGCCACATTGAAGGGAATATCATTGGCATAGAAAAAACGTCCAATGTAAGAATCGACTTTTTCCCGACATGTTTTTCTTTTTGCCAAATTTTGCCATCGAAGGTTGAGAATCCCTAGAAGGGTTATATTTTCCTCCCATATCCACGGACATCCTAGGTGGTTGTGATGGCCGCATAGTAGACCTAGGTATTTCTCGCAGAGGGTCTGGGACCGTGCGATGTACCCTCTCCCGCATGAATATTCTTATTTTTTTTTTCGTCCAAAAAAGGTTCTTTAAAAACCCGAGTCTTTTCTTTTTGTGTGACTCGGTACTTGTTCTTCTTCTCGCATGAAAATCCGGGCTCTTTCTTCATCTATACCACACACAGTGGTTCCATGGCTCATTATGATACACTTGTTCTCAATCTTCGTTATCGATTCTCGCTCTTCTTGCCTTTTTGCTTTTCTTTTTCTTCCAGTGCCACTTTAGCAAGATTTTTCACTTCAAAGCGCACATGCATGCACGGGCAACCATACCTCTTTGTTGTGCTAAATGCAATTTTATGCATGAAATACCAAGATATTTCCTTTTCACAAAAATTACACTTCAATTTTTTACCATCGTGCATTACAAAGGTAATATGCATGAAAAACATCTCATTTGGCAGTTTACGTGGATGTCGATCCTTCCATCGTATCTTTAACGAGAAATGTTATTTGGAAATCAGTGACATATATTAAATTAAGCATTCAATGATTAACTTTTAGAAACTAGTAGTCTAGTACCATATAGACTTGTTAAAACCCCGCCTACTTCTTGGCACTTGATGGAAATTCTCGCGATCTAATAAAGGGACAAGTATACCTAGCTAATTGTTGATGATGAAATTTTAGTGGCTATAATTTACCGACACGAATTTTATCAAACTTTCGTAAATTGTATAGTGAAAAGCATTTTAAAACACCTATGTAAAGAATATAAACATGACTATTGAATTACACACATTTCTTATACTAACAATAATCAAATAAAATGGTAGTATTAGAATTTCTTAATGATATAGGTCATATATTAGTTGGACAAAATTTAAAAATTAATAGGTCATCTATTAGGGACGTGGGAGTATTAAAAATTAAAATACCTTGTAACAACGTTTTTTAGACTCGTTAAAACGTTTTTACGCACGTTATAACGTTACATAGGAAATTCATATCAATAATTTTTTTATTTTCTATGTAACCGTTATAACGCCCGTTATTTTCAAAAACGTCCAAAAACGCGTTTTTGACTATATAACGCGTTTTTGGCCAAAAACGTGCTCACACCTGAGAAAACGCATTATAACGGTCACACCTAGTGTCCGTGACCTGAGCCGTGACCCGTTTTTCAAACCTTGAGTAAAACAGGAAAAATAATGAATATTTATGAAATTTAAATTTTTTTCTTATTGTAGGAGAGTTGGTAACTTCCGCCTGCTTATATATCCTGGCGAGATTGGGGAATACCCAGATTAATTGGGGTATACCTAATGAGACAAAACCTGGATCATTTTGAAGTAAAACATGACACTCCTTAACCTTGTATTTTCTAAATGGCTAATATACCATTGTTTAAAAATATGATTAGCTTAATTAATTGAGTTTAGATTGATTAATTGAGTAGATTAAAACTTCTCAAATTATGAATTGAGTAGATTAAAACTTTTATCTCATGAGTTCAATCAACACTTTCAGTTATGAAAATGTGAAAATTCGGCAAGGTCGACGATTGAAGACAATGTCGACTAGCTATGGCCGACAAGGTCGACGAATGAAGAAAATGCCGACTAGCTCTGGCCGGCAAGGTTGATGAATGACGAAGATGCCGACTGTATTATTTTTGACACACATGAGACTGTTGTAAATGCTTCAGTAGTTGGCATTTTATTGATTTCGTACCTTGCCGGCTAACCATTAGTCGACATCTATTTAACTTCTCACCTTGCCGGCTAAGTTATAGTCGGCACTGTAGTAATCTTACTACCTTGCCGACATTTGACTATACCCAAAAGAAAACAGATTCTTGAAAGTTGTAATTCACTTTATTCATGCAATTTTTGTTACTACATTGATTGAAACATAAAATCTAACTCTTTGTCGTAGGAATAACGAATGCACTTAGCACGTACATCAAGCCTTTGAACCCCTAGGCGACCCTAATGGACGAGTTATATTCTCGTGAGGGTTTACATAGAGGTCTACCCACAAAACCTACACAAAATCTTCTAAAGCCATCAATCTTCTTCGGAGGAATCCGAGTCCCATTCACCCTCCATCATCTCCGGGGAATACTTCGAAATCTTGGATACCATGAAGTGATAGCTTGCATCAAATGTGAATGCTTCCCCCTTTTCCTTCAAGTAGCGCGCAACACAAACTTACTTAATTAGTGGTGTTTCATTGGGAGATAAAACAACATGGATCACGTAAAATAAACCAAAAAAATACTTACAAATTGTTCAATGGACAAGTAAAGTGGCCAGCATTCAAAATCCGTTTTTGGATAGCTAAAAAAGCAAGTATTGCATTTTCTATGACTAGGTGCCTATCATGGATTTGTTGAACTCTTCTTCCATTCGGATTCCCAAACTCTTGCCTATATTTGTTGTATACCCTTGCCCAAAAGGTTTCGGCATCTACCCTTACGGAGGACTGATTTCTAACTCGAGTTTCCGCATACCACGCTTTGGTGATGGATAGATCTTCATTTGAATCAAATGATGCCATTGCTTTGTATGTAGAGGTATTGGGAGAGTTTGAAAGAGTATATGATGATATGAGATTTGGAGAGTATATGGAACTAGGTGTGTGTTGTTTTGTAGAGAGAACTAGTGTATTTATAGGATGGTGCCCAAATTTGGCCGTTAGGATAGTCAATCAATGCAGTTGTACTTGCAAAAATTTGAATTTTGAACTCGCCGGCTAGGTTTGTGTTTCCCCAATATGCCGACTAACAAACCGTCGGTGGGGACGTAATTTTCTTACCCTGCTATGACAATTTTCATACACAGGAGAAGTTCATATACTACTGCATATGGTCGGCAAGGTATTTGTTTAATACACCACCGAATAACACATAGTCGGTAGAGTATTAATTTTCTTACGACGTTATGATTTTTGTTACACAGAGAAGGTCATTTTCTGCTGTTTTAAGTCGGCAAGGAATTTGTTCATTACATTGCCGACTAACAAATAGTCGACAAGGTCTTAATTTTCTTACCTTGCCGAACCTCGGTATCTTTCTTCTTCTCGCTGTCACAAGGCCGGATAGCCCGGGCCACAACCTTGCCGGCTCTGGTTTAGTCGGCACAGTAACATAACAAAAGATTCACTCAAGACCCTGCCGACGACATTATTGAAACTTAACATCGCTAAACAAACCATTCATTCAACAACTAGAAATCCAACATTTGTCCAAAATAAGAAAACATGTGTCCCATAAACCTTAAAAAAAACATTTTTCCAACCATTAACCTTAACGTTTGTCCAACACATAAAGAAATAAACTAGAAAAGCATTCATTCACAACCACGACTACCATCACGGCCCCGTTTAGCATTTCCACGACCACTACCACTACCACCACCACTGTTACAAGCCCTCTTTTGTTTAACATGCCTATTGGCTTGTGCTTCCCTATTGGCTTGTGGTTCCCTTTTTAGTTCAGCATTAGCTTGCTGGAACATTTTGGTGACATCTTCATTTTCAATATTGCTAGCATATTCAATGTGCTTAGTTTAATCTTCAATCGACAAAGGCTCTCCTCATTCTCTCGCGCAACACATCATCTTCACAAGGGTCTTCAAATGCCCCTTCTATTAAACAACAAACAATTAATAGAATGATTCGATAATGTAATCTTAAAAGCAAGTCTAAAATACTTACAAAGTGCTTAAGACTTGTTGTTGGGTATTTCGGTGGCAGCTTCCTCTTACGAGCCGGTTGTTCAACATTCTCTTCCTACTCACGGAGGGACGAGCAAACCCAAGTACCACGGCATGTAATCTTTATGAGCTTCATGACCTTCGGTCACCTCGTCCAAAAGACTCGTATCGATTTTACGGTCACTTCTATCGTCCCAATGAGAAATCACTGGTGGTGCAGCATTACGGACGTTAATACTTTTTTGGGACGTGCTGCACTCCCCCCTTACCACTTTAAAGAACGGATCATCACCGAGATGAGGTACTTCTTGGATGTAACCCAGTTGTCGCAAAACCCATTGTGGATAGTACATTGAAAATCCTTGGGGGTAAAACAAGGGACCGTAGTATAATGCAACATCATCTCTCCTTGTCCTTATACCTTCATTTCTATCATCTCGATAAGGATCAAATATTACCTTATACGTAGTCATTTTGTCCAAGGCGACTAGCCTGTTGATAAGCTGCTATGGCATATCCTTATCCTGAGCACCACTAAAATTGTATCTCTGTCCTCTTGGATTATTAATCGCAAGCTTAGTGTTCACTTTGATATGGGGGTTTCCTTTCACCAAAGAAGGGAATTGCTCATATACCCAAACCTATGCAAACACAAGTTTAGTAAGAATCTTATCTTATAAGTATTTTGCAAATATAAATGATTTAGACAATAGAATTACCTGGAAGAGACATAGATTTCTGTTAACTTTCTTAGTGAGTGTCCTTGAAGCCTTTGTCAACTCTATATTCAAAAAGGCAACCACCGCAGTACCCCAAGAATACATATGCATCTCATTAAAGGGATGCAATAGTTGAAGATACTTGGCGTCGACCAAGCTTCCGGAGCTGTCGGTAAAGATAAATTTGCCCAAGATTTATAGCAAATAAGCTGACACAATAGCATTAATTGATTTGTACCATGGACAAACTTCCTTCGTCATCGCTTGCACCTCAGCACATTCCTTGTCAAGCGGCCATAACGTCATCATAGTGCTTGAAGCTTGGTGCCTCATAAGACGGATGGCACGCTTGTGATCCTAAGTACCAAAAACACAAAATTAAAACAAATACAAACACTTGAAGCAAATTTAAGATAGATAGACACACTTAAATATAAACAAAGTTTTATTGAGATTACTTACGATAGCACCATGGATTTCACGTGCTCATGAGTCTTTGTATCCAAAAAGAAAATGTCCACCATCTTTTGGGGTCCCTAGTGGAGGCTGACCTGGTTTCAGTGTGACCTTCAAGTGACTGGGAAGCATGTGGGAATCAGCTGGTTTAGTGATAACCCTCTTCGGTCTTCCGATAGCGGTTATAGTTGCGGTTATGTAGCCTTCCAGTTTGTTGATCATTACCTGGTTTTTCTCCACATTCTTCTTCTTCCTCTTCTTTATCCTATTCCTCTTCAACAATTTCACCATGTTTATCTTTATCTTTATCTCCATCATTGTTATCACCATCACCATTACCTCCTACAACAAAAAAATTGTATTGATCATCATCATCATGCTCATCATCTCCTCCAAAGCCAGTGAGTTCTTTCAACACCATCATGATCATTACCTCTTCTACCAGATAGATTTGATTGGTATTCATTTGGAGTTTCATCTGAATCAATGGGTTCCTGTGGTGGTTGAGAATCATTCCGTTCACGGATCTTGAGCGTTCCCGGCTCAACTAATGCCCCTCGATGTGTTGCAGTCAAGAGTTTTTCACCAACACGAGGAGGTATTGAAGGAGGAGTAACATTTTTCTTCTTTCCCTTTTGCAACCTAAACAGAACAATTAAAAAAATCAATAGTCGATGGTGGTCGATAACTATAATCTTTACCGGCTAAACAATAGTGCAGATGGTCGATAACTATGATACATGCCGACTAAATAATAGCTCTGGCGGGGTCGTATTCAACTAACGTGCCGGGCTTATAACAACTCTCGAACACAGAAATACAAGGAATTTGCACATACTTAGTCGATGTGGTCTATAACCCATACAATGCCGCTAAAACGCAGTCGGCAGGTGGTATTCAAATACCATGCCGACCTTATGACTTTAGGCATCAGAGACACCAACATTTTTCAAAACACACCGCCTAAGATGGTAAAAATTATAACCCAACGGCTGTAAAAACATATATCACCGGCAAGGTATTAAGGTTGAATACCTTGCCGGCCCCTCGTAAAAAAGCAAATGGATATTACACAGCAGACATGATATTCAACCTAAGAGCTTGCGACTAACCCTAAATATGAAAAGCTGGGCAGGTCGTGAATCGAGACCTTGCCGGTCAATAACTCAGCATTCACAAATTTGATTTTTCCGATCTAATTTGACATGCAAACATAAAATCAAGCATCAAGTGAGTTTAAGTAGGCCCTTACTTTCTCAATCGCGCAATTTCTTCGGTTTGAGCGGCGTTGATTTCTTCTTCTTCGACGGTTTTTTTTACTCCGTTTGTGTTGAACTAAATTTTCAATTCCAGGGTTATACTGATTAGGTTTTCTATTTGTTTGTTTGAAACGACCAGCCCTCGGCGACTCCATGTTTGAAGATTAATCGGAATTTTCGAATCGACGATTACGATGAATTAATCGACGAGTTTTCGATGGTGGTGTGATGGAGAAGCCAGATAGTATGGTGGAGGAGAAGAAGAAGAGAAGAAGATGAAATGAAAAAATGAAATCTGATTAGGTAATAAGAATTATAATGCACAAGGGTGTTTTTGTAACTCTTTCCATTTTAATACCCCTAGCCCTTCAAATGAGTCCCTTTAAATTGGGTATACCCCAATCTCGCGGAGTTATATATAGGGGTGTATATGTAGGGATGTAGTATTTTTATTTGACGAACTTATGTTTCTCTTCAATTCTCGCGAAGGTAAAATGACGACTCCTATAGAGTGATCATGATTTTAAAATTATGGTGAAACCTATGGATAAATCAAGAACTCACCATGTGCCCTCGGTCGGTTTATTTACCTTCCATCCGAAAGTATTCTTGTCCAGCTTTCCAACTCTGTGGCCCGAAACATAGTTATCGTAGAGCATCTCGCTAGAGTCAAAGGTCATCCTACATAGAAGTCTAAAGTTCTTCTGTTTTTAAAAAAGAGATACTTTCACTTTTTTTATTTTAGCCTAAAAATAGGCAAAATTAAAAAAGTGTAAGTATTTTTTTTTTTTAAAAACGGAGATAATATTTTATTTTGTGGGTCATTACTACCTGATACAAAAATATAGTTATCGACTTATTATTGTGGTTTCAAAAATGGTTTCTGTCAATCTTTTTTAAAGTTATTAGAAACGAAATTTCCATTTTCCGATGAGTCTCAAATCGGCCGGTATCACCTGATCTGGTTCGATCCCGAGCTAGTCCATCAAGAGCCCTGGACTTTACTAACTCTGTTTTCTTTTTGGTCTATGCAGGTACCGGTATGCCGTTCTGGAAGGTGGGAATATCTGGCTAGGCAGAATGTCGCCAACATACGAACTACTTCAACCCTAAGGCTTATGCCCAACTACTATGCTGCTGAGATAGGATTCTCTCCGCACGTGAGGTATGTAATGAAAAAATCGAGAAAGTTCAAAACCCAATACCCACCTATCATCCAAAACCTACACTGTTCCACCATAAATTGTCATCACATGTTTACGCTAATACCCCTATTAGCCATCTCAAACCTAAAAAGTTCGACTACTATAGTCAAATGTAACCCATACCCCTTACCTTCTATGATGCTCAAAACCAATCAATCACAAATCAAAGCACCTAAAACTACTCATCAATACCTCTTCCCATCCAAAAGATATGCAAGATAATTCAGCCATATCCACTGTCGAAATCAGATACAAGAAAGAATTTGAAAAAGATAATCCTATACATCCCCAAATACCAAAAGCTGAGTTAAAATCTAAAGCTGAGTATCAGAACAAAAAAACAATTAAGAATTTCTACATTAGCTTTTATCATTGTAACCAAAATTTCTTGGTGGTAATGACTAGCTCTACACTGGAAGATATGGCAAAACTCAATAATCAGATAGAGGAGCAGCTAAACTTACCAGACAATGAAATTGAAGAGGTTCTTATGGAGAAAGTTATTATAATACCAGATACAGATATATATTGGAATCTCACCATGTTGGGGAGGATAGTTTCAAATACAAGTGTTCTACAATGGGAGTTCATTAATGCAGTGAGAGGAAATTGGAAATTAACAACAACACCAACTATTTCACCTTACAAGCACAAGTTTCTGACAAATGTATACATACTCAAATTCCACAACAAATTCCATTTTCACAAGGTGAAGGATTTAAAACCGTGGTTTGTTAAAAATGATGTGGTTGCTCTAAAAATTATCCCACTGTTGATGGTAGATTTTCATTTAAGGTTAAAATTGTAAAAAACCGGAAAAAATTATGCGCTGACATCTTGTAAAAGATAAGGCCATCAATAAGTGTTGGATACTCCCTCACTTAATTCACCTAGAATGGAGCATGTGGCAACAATCCCATTCTCGTGAATACATGAAATTCATCCAGTTGGAGCATGTAGCAACAATCCCATATACCCCTGTGAATTTCTAGCATTATTAATTAATGCGCAATCAGCCTTTGTATTTCGTGACTCATTATCATGCAAGATGACGATCGAGTGTTGCTCTTACAGAGCAACACGAACCTCCAAGCATTATAATGAAACCATGTACGAAATACCCGCACAGCCGAATCTCGGTGTGTTATACTAGCCCGATTGAGCCCTCCTGTGTTATACTAGCTCCGATTGAGCATCCAGATCGATCGATCGGTCCGGATATGATCACAAGTCATCCAACTCCACAAGCATGATTGGATGACCCTGAGATCAATTCCATCGCCCCCTGCTGGTATGGAATATCCACCGGCCGAACCAACGCGGACCCCGCACGGTCGGCCTTCCCCAAAAGATTGGCCTAGCACACCAAAAACGTCCAAACCAGAGCAAAGATGGACGGAAAACCCTAAATTAGGGTTTGCGGCATATTACATGTGTCGCAAAAACGGTCTCAACCATCCATCTTTGCGGGTATAGATGGAGGGTGTAGATGTAGATTCAAAGGGCCCAGAGCATGTCAACACAATCACCGTGGGCCCGCCACATACCCGACCATCGGGCCAGACCAACCATGGTTGGTCATCCCGATTCGTATCCCGAATCAAGCATTGACACGGCCTTGAAACCCAAAATTAGGGTTTTGAGCATCACAAGCGTCCATCTTCTCCCGACACGAATGGAGGGTCCAGATTAGATTAATTAAACAGTCCGGCCATACCAAAGATGACCACCGTGGGCACACCTATCTCCTCACGTGGTCGGCCAAGGCATATCATGCCCGGCTATTCCAAAACGCACGCCCAAACTAGCGTGGTCACACATCCCAAACCGCAACCGATCTCACCGCTCAACTTCGGGGACGATTTGGATGGCTCGAGATCACGTTTTCATGGGATATTCAGTATAAGCGTGAACATCAGCCTACCACCTTCACACTGCATCGATCGGCCAAGACCGACCAAGATTGGTCATCTTGGAACGTGCGCCCGGCGGGCGTGACGCGCGGCTTTTGCGGCACCGGATTGCCGCAAAATCGATCTCAACCACTCCTCTTTGCCGGTCAAATTGAGTGGCCTAGATCGCGCCTTTATGGGAGAGAGAGGTACGGACGTATACACCGGCTTGCTGCCTACACGCATGCCCTAGGTCGGTCCTTTCCAAAACCCTTCCCATGCTTGGTTTCGACCAAGTCAAGAGTGATGCCTGCGCACCTCTTCAAAACCCCGATTTCACCAACGGTCGCGCATGAGTGTCTCAAAGATCATATCATCCGTCCCAACTTCACCGGTTTGGTTATACAACCACAGTCGGGAGTTAATTGGTCGGTGAGGCGTCATGGTAATCACCACCCGTCACTTTACCACACCATAATGCGACTCGTACATAAAATACACATGATACTTCACAAGTATCAACTTCCCCGAATAATGCGATTTATTCAATTTAGCATTACATGCTACCTTTTGTGGGTCCCACGATCCACACATTCCAGACATCAATCATGTCACAAATCGGGGATACATACGGGGTATTGGTCGGCGGTTTACGGCGTGCAACAACGCCATCACAAGAACGTGTTAAGAAGTCATGGACGGTTAGAGATGACAGGGAGAAGTGGGCAAGGCGGGTCGTGTAACACCAAAGACACACCTCCACTACTCCATCATTCCACTTCCTCCACTTCCCACGAGAGACGTTAATAAGGCTCAAATGACTTGTATAAATAGATTCTCCTACCTATTTTCCAACACAAGAGAAAAACAGGAGAAAAAGGAGAAAAACAACACAAGTCCAGACGAGACAGAAACCAAGTGTTAATACAAAACGTATTCAAACACCGAGCTCGCTTGCATCAATCGTAAGTTTCGCTCACCTTTCTTACAAGTCATAAGCAAGCCAACACCTTCACAATCTCAACACCTTTCTTCGCTTCCTCCTAAGATCAACCCCATCTCCTTCACTTTGTGACCGAAACAAGTCGGGGAACGGCCATTTCTTGGTTTAGGCCGGACTTGCACATATTGATTTCCGAATCTACAAGCACTCACCGCGCAAAGTGCATTTGTTTAGGGTTTAGATTCATTCCTCATCCACACACCCCAAATTACCAAATCCGACAGAATAGTTTTCACCCATAAACAATTGGCGACCACAAATGGGAGGTTGATCTCTCGGTTGCAAAAATTGAATTCTCAATTTTTGGTTTTTCATCTCACGATATATCCTCACTCGGAGACCACGGGTGGTTCGGGTATCATGGGAAGTGTAGCTAGAATGCCGGAGGATGTCTTGGAAAATCAGCCGGTATCGCTAGAAGACAAGAGCGAGACATTCCTCCTTTTGAACGATATAACGGCGCAATTACAAGAACGGTCGGCAGCATCTACTCAAACGGTGTAAGAAACGCCTGGATCCTTAGTCGGGAGTCACACGTTTACCGGTGGAGATGCGAAAGAGCGCGTAATCACGGGGGACTCGGGAGAGATGAACAACATGGTCACCGACGAAGACTCGAGGCAACTCCACGAGAGGAAAAGACTTGTCCGGGGTACCACAACGTCTCTAGGATAAAGAAATGGAGCCCGCAGCCTACGGATCCTCATTGGAAGATTTATATCTCAAGACCCTTGTCGAAGCCCTAAGACCTGTTCAATCCGCATCGACCTTTCAACTAAGTGAAGAAATGCTTGAGGAAGAGAGATCAATTAAGGAACACGTGAGTACATAGGATGGGAACGTTCAATTAGATCACCTCGGCAGGTGATATTACAACACCTCCCATCACTGTGAGCCGGAGCACCGCAAATCGGCATCTCATCAAGTGTAACACCTCCGGGTAGTCACCGAGCAACAACTTCCACTCCTTCATCCGGGCGAGGAGCCGGGAGGGACGAGAGGAGGACCATCCCCATTACCATTGCGGACTTGATGGAGAAGCGGGAAGTTCTTGCTAAGACTCAAACGGATATGGCCGCAACTCGGTAAAGAGGTACTCACTTTTCTTAAGACATTAACTGATCGATTTCCACAAGAGCCGTGACAGCCCCTGGAGCAAAAAGGGAACGCATTCAACGCACCGGAGAAGGTACTTCAGCGGCGCGGACCTCCATGAACCTGATCAAAGAAGTCATGGAGACTCCTACACTGGGTACTGATCCTCACAACGATCCTAAGTCAATAAGTTTCACTATGAACCAGAGGCCGGTGGATCGGGAAGCGGTTTCTCAAGTGGAAAGTTTATGCGAACTTTCACACCTCTCGAAGAATCGGGCCAAGCGGAGACGCTTTTGCGGCAATCAACCGGAGGAAGGTCACGACCGTGCCCTACATGTCACCGCACGCATCAAGGATTCGAGTTCAAGACGGCCATTATCTACACAGAGCGTCTTCGAATGTGATTACTCTCAAGACTCTCAGACATCCAAGGTTCTCCTGTGCAAGGTCAAATACGGAAGCCTACCACAATGACGAACTTCGAGGGAAACCAAACCAAAGACGTACGGGAGAAGCTCCGCGGAAAGAATCGAGACAAGTTCGTTGCATCCCACTCCCCCACGCCAAGGCCAATTCAGAAGAAGACCGTCTTGCATCATTGAGGGCTAGTACCCACGATGCATCTTTGCCGACGAAGCATTCTTCTCCATCCCGTGAAGCCATGACCCACGTTCACACGAAGAGGGAACGAACTTTTATGGCTAGTCTTGACCGAGAAAGGGAAAACGGTATACCGACAACGCCATTATCAATTAGCAGGGAGATGTTACCCAATCTCTCCACCTAATGGAATGCTACAACAAAGAACGAACCACAAGAGCAAGTGCTAGATGTTCCACAACATCTGCAAGAGGGCACCAACTCCACAACTGATGAGATTGAAATCGTTGAGGAATCTCCTAGGCCTATCTCCATCAACTCAACTTGTGTACGGATAAACGCACGAAGCTCGTGGAACTTCTCAAAAAGTACCAGGACATATTCGCTTGGAGATATGAAGAAATGCTTGATTTAGATAAAAATTGGTCACCCATCATCTACATGTCATACCCGGATCCAAGTCGGTTAAACAGTTGTAGTTCGGACACGAGGAAAATGGATAGATCAAAGCCGCATAGACTTCAGAGACTTGAACAGTGTTCGCTCCAAAATGATCCTCCTCTACTTAACATCGGCATGTTAGTAGATGCAACCAGCGGACACGCATGTTCTCCTCCATGGATGGATGTAGCGGCTAAGCAAGATAAGGATGCACGAGCATGATGCAAGTAAGATAGCTTTTCGAACTCCTCTCGGAAATTTTTATTATACCATCTTGTCATTTGGTTTAAAGAATGCCGGTGGCAACGTATCAACGCTCTATGACGGCAATCTTCCACTGGAGCCGATACCTCAAGGGAGCGGCCTCAAGAAGATAACGATGTCCACGCGTCATATCGAGCAAGATCCGGGCGAGTCACTCTAATCATGCTGGTCGAACAAGATCTCAGGCGAGTCACTTTATCGACATTGGGGAATATATCTCACCAACGTGCGATACAACCTTGACCTTCTTCGTAAGCGTTCCTCGAGCGGAAGAGGAAAACCACCGAGATACAACATCCCGCGCGTTCGTCAACTCCAACTCCATTACCACATGCACGACTCCCACAATGATGAAACAATGTCCAAGATATTCCATATCTGGATTGAAAACAACCACTACGAACAAACCATGTAAACCACTCTTTGGGATCGAGGCTAAAGCATGAAGTTCCTTCACCGTCACCAAGGAATTCTTTAACATGAGAGAGAGGGTCAGTCAAGAAGCATGGAATTCGCAAGGGCAAATCGAACTTAAGAGGGAAACACTTCAACGCTCCCTCTAGCGTAAGCCGCTTTAAATGGTCTATTCAAGAGCCGCCTCAACGCTCTCTCCAGGGACCCACGTTCGCCCGTAATCCTACTTCAACACTCTCTCCAGGATCCACTTTAACGTTCGCACCGAAACCACTTTAACATCCTCTCGAGCCGTTTCAACACTCAAGATGCATCAATAATCTGCGCTCTGGTCAAGTTATCTTTGATGTACTCATTTCTCAACATACGTCTCACCCATCCTTCATGAGGGCCCAGCGGAGCATGACAAACCTTGAAGTCGATAGGAGAAGGGTTATCTTGTGGAACAAATATTTTTATATAGTTGAAAGGGCTCGGTGAACAACTCATCATCAATGTTCGGCATATCTTTGAAGCTGTCAACACCTCCTGACTTGGCACCAGCATTATCCCTTAAGACATCTCAACATGAGTTCTTTTCTTTATTCTATAATAAAAACATGAGTCAAGACTTGTATAAAAACGCGTGAGATGTGTAGTCACACACGACGTAACACACATTCACGTTGGAGTACACAAGGCTGGTATTGGGTCCAAACACCGGTATTGCTCAAGTCTCAAGTCCGGTGTTGATCAAGTCACAAGTCCAGTATTGATCAAGTCACAAGTCCGGTATTGCTCAAGTTTCAAGTCCGGTGTTGATCAAGTCACAAGTCAGAGGTATTGATCAAGTCACAAGGTATTGCTCAAGTTTCAAGTCCGTATTTTATCAAAGTCACAAGGCTGGTATTCGAATAAAATAGGCGCACGCAGTGCAGGCCCGTTTTCAGTCGAAACACGGGGTCGACGTTCATCGGGCACGTGGCGGGTCCCACTTGATCACAACCCCCAGCATACGCCCGTCCCCAATCAAAGCTCTCTCTCCGTAAGAAGGCGTTTCCAAGCTCCCACACTTCAACGATCTCCCGAGCCTCGGCTCCGTAAGCCGCCTCAACGCTTCTACGGGACCCATATTTACATTTGAGCACACAAGGTTCATTTTAAAAAAGAAAGCTTGCTCACATCGGGTCCCACGTTCGAGCAAAGCAAACAAAGCAAGGCCGGTGTTTGGTCAAAGCATCAAGTCCGGTGTTTAGTCAAGCTAGCCGGGTTGGTGTTTGGTCAAGTAGCAAGATGACACTCGAGCAATTACATCTACCGTGACGGCCAAAGAAGACGTATGACACATGAAAACATGTACACGGTGGTCCCGCGTTTGATCAAGCGTGCACATCAAGCCCACGTTCGATCAAGCAGTGCAGTAGCCCCACGAACAAAACAGCGTAATACCATCGAAGGCAAGACCGACATCATTCTAGGGGAACACTCGCCTCGGACGCCTCTTGAACGTGACAAGCTCCAAGGATGTGGATGACCGCCTCTCCACGGTAACATCTAACTTTGTCTCATAAGCTTTGTCTTTAATTGTCACCATCTCATGCCTACCCCACAATAGTGTAACCATTATGTGCTAGGCGGGGACTTAATGTTGATGGTGGATTTTCATTTAAGGTTAAAATTGTAAAAAAATCGGAAAAAATTATGCAATCGACATCTTGTAAAAGATAAGGCCATCAATAAGTGTTGGATACTCCCTCACTTAATTCACCTAGAATGGAGCATGTGGCAACAATCCCATTCTCAATGAATACATGAAATTCATCCAAGTTGGAGCATGTAGCAACAATCTCATATACCCCGTGAATTTCTAGCATTATTAATTAATGCGCAATCACCTTTGTATTTCGTACTCATTATCGGTGCAGATGACGATCGAGTGTTGCTCTTACAGAGCAACACGAACCTCCAAGCATTATAATGAAACCATGTACGAAATACCCGTGACAGCCGACTTCCGGTGTGTTATACTAGCCCGATTGAGCCCCTCCCGGTGTGTTATACTAGCCCGATTGAGCATCCAGACCGATTGTATCACCGGATATGATCACAATCATCCAACTCCACAAGCATGATTGGATGACCAGATCAATTCCATCACCCCAAGCGTGTATGGAATATTCACCGCCGAACCAACGCGGACCCCGCACTGGTCGGCCTTCCCCAAAAGATTGGCCTAGTCATAAAAAAACGCCCCAAACCAGAAAGATGGGACGGAAAACCCTAAATTAGGGTTTTGCATATTACATGTGTCAAATAGTCTCAACCATCCATCTTTGCGGTATAGATGGAGGGTGTAGATGTAGATTCAAAGGGCCCAGAGCATGTCAACACAATCACCGTGGCCCGCCTACATACGACCGATGGGCCGGGACCAACCATGGTTGGTCATCCCGATTCGTATCCCGAATCAAGCATTGACGCACGACCTTGAAACCCAAAATTAGGGTTTGAGCATCACAAGCGTCCATCTTCTAAAACACGAATGGAGGGTCCCGATTAGATTAACAGTCCAGGCCATACCAAAGATGACCACCGTGGGCCCACTTATCTCCTCACGTGGTCTGGCCAAGGCATATCATGCCTCGGCTATTCCAAAACGCACGCCCAAACTAGCGTGGTCACACATCCCAAACCGCAACCGATCTCGACCGCTCAACTTCGCCGGACGATTTGGATGGCTCAGATCACGTTTTCATGAGATATTCAGTATAGGCGTGAACATCGCCTACCACCTTCACACTGCACCGATCGTCCAAGACCACCAAGATTGGTCATCTTGGAACGTGCGCCCAAGTGGGGCGTGATACGCGGCTTTTTGCGGCACCGGATTGCCGCAAAATCGATCTCAACCACTCCTCTTTGCCGGTCAAATTGAGTGGCCTAGATCGCGCCTTTATGGGACAGAGAGGTACGGATGTATACACCGGCTTGCTGTCTACATGCATGCCCGGTCGGTCCTTTCCAAAACCCTTCCCATGCTTGGTTTCGACCAAGCTGAAGAGTGATGCCTGCGCACCTCTTCAAAACCCTGATTTCACCAACGGTCGCAGATGAGTGTCTCAAAGATCATATCATCCGCTCAACTTCACTGGTTTGGTTATACAACCACGGTCGTGAGTTAATTGGTCGGGTGAGGCGTCATGGTAATCACCACCCGTCACTTTACCACACCATAATGCAATGCACTGCATAAAATATACATGATACTTCACAAGTATCAACTTCCCGAATAATACGGTTATTCAATTTAGCATTACATGCTACCTTTGTGGGTCCCACGATCCACACATTCCGGACATCAATCATGTCACAAATCGGGAGATACATACGGGGGTATTGGTCCAGCGGTTTACGGCAGTGCAACGCGCCATCACAAGAACGTGTTAGGAAGTGGGTGACGGTTAGAGATGACAGAGAAGTGGGCAAGGCGGTCGTGTAACACCAAAGACACACCTCCACTACTCCATCATTCCACTTCCTCCACTTCCCACGAGAGACGTTAATAAGGCTCAAATGACTTGTATAAATAGATTCTCCTACCTATTTTCCAACACAAGAGAAAAACAGAGAAAAGGAGAAAAACAACACAAGTCCAGCATTTGAGATTTAAACCAAGTGTTAATACAAAACGTATTCAAACACCCTGCAGCCTTTGCATCAATCGTAAGCCTCGCTCACCTTCCTTACAAGTCATAAGCAAGCCAACACCTTCACAATCTCAACACCTTCTTCGCTTCCCTCCCTAAGATCAACCCCATCTCCTTCACTTTGTGACCGAAACAAGTCCGGGAACGGCCATTTCTTGGTTTAGGCCTGACTTGCACGATTGATTTCCGAATCTACAAGCACTCACCGCGCAGTGCATTTGTTTAGGGTTTAGATTCATTCCTCATCCACACACCCCAAATTACCAAATCCGGCAGGAATAGTTTTCACCCATAAACACCCACCTACAGGTATTCCAAAATATGATAGCTTGTCTCTTACTGAAGAACTATTTTGGCTCCAAGCAATTGATGTGCCAATTGGGTATATCTCAGTGGAAGGTCTAACAAGAGTATTCGGAGCCTGGCGTTTACCAAAAAGCATGATAAACAGTTTGGGTACAAACATGTTTGGAAAAGAATGGTATGGTCCAAGTTTTGGTGGATCTCGGGAAGAAAATAGCAAAACAAATGGCTGTGATAACCGAGGATAAGGAAAAACTATCATCAAATTTGAATACGACAGTTACCACTCTTTTGTAATGTATGTCACATCATTGATCATCCGGTGCAGTTGTGTGAAGGAAGTAACAAGTGGATAACTCCAAATTTAAAGAAAGGGGAGCAAGTAGTGGAAACACTAGTGGTTCAAATAGGCTTAATCAAATCAATGAAGAAGTGAGTCATGGAGGTCAAGAAAAAGAACTTTGGCCTTAGGGTAATGGAAGCGCCGATACTAAAAAGTGGGGTTGAAGACTCAGGAACAAGTCAACATGAAATCATTGGGTTGGAAAAAAGGGGGCAGGAAAAACAGAACTCTGCCTCCATAAACCAGGATATCTTGATGTTGGAAAGTGGGATGGGAAGAGTAAATCATGAGAGTGCACACCTAATTGTGGAGAAATGAGCAAAGCAAAATCCATCATTGGGGAAAAACAAAATAATGCAAATGGAAGACAAAAAGGAAAAATTCAAAGTTTCAACTAGTGTTACTTAAGGTCGTAACTCCTAGGAAAGAGTGCCGATAATACGGCTAAACACTTTGAGGAGAAGAGGAAATATGTTAGAAAAAATAACACAAGTAATAGGAAAAAAAGAAGGTTCACAATCAAAGCCAAGAGTTGTAATCGAAAAGGTGTAGGGAACCAAAACTTCTCTAGCAAAGAGTGTGGATGGGGAAAAACGGTTCGCTGGTTTTGTAGGAAAATGAAGAGTCGAGCGTGTGGTCGAGACTCTCAACCGAGCAAACCGTCGAACCTCACACGATGCACGCGCAAAGCGTGGTGCTTAGATTCGGGAGATCAATCATAGGACTCCGGCCTAAACCAAGACAATGGCCGCCCAGTCAATTTGGCCGCAAAGAGGGAGATGGGTTGATCTCGTAGGAGGGAGCTGAAAATTGTGTGGGATCAGTGATGATCAAGGATTTGTGGTGTGTTGAAGGTTTCTCGCAATAATTGGTGAACCGTGGAGTTCGAATAAGTTCTGATAGATTGATGAATTCTTGAGAGTAGTTACTCGAGAAATTATATGTAGACGATTGCTGATAGCTAGTGATCATTCATTGTCCTCAATCATGGATTCAGAGACTTATTTATATTGTCATAGTTGTGAACACCTTGATCTCTGTAAGTGTGACGGTTTCATGAGTGGAAGAGTGGGAAAGTGGAAGATTGTGGTAAAGTCAGTTCCATGTCGTGTGGAGACTTGACGGATCGTCCACCCACTACTTCGCTAACTCCTTAAACTGTTTACACAACTTACGCAGACAAATCGTGGATGAAATCCACGTGTCGAGGCCGCCAGACCAAAACCCTAGTTGTTATCCCCCAATTTGACGTGATTGATGTCTCACGAATCGTGGAGTCTGCATGACATACGTGTATTTAGTTTTTCACTCTAGGTTTTGTTGAATCGAGCATGTTTGACAAATGCTCAGCGATTCATGAATGTTAATGTTTCTCGTCTGAGCAAATATTGTAAATTCAACGAGTTGTTGAATATTGATGAGTTACTGAATATATGTGGATTATTCGAAATCGAGCAAGTATTGCCTCGATTGACAGAAATACTGATAAATTACTGAATATCGATAGTTGGATCAATATTCGAGCAATTGAGCAAGTTTTGCTCAATTCGAAGAATTGCTGAATATGATGAGCAACTGAGCAAGTATTGCTCAGTTCGAAAAAATAGTGAATGTTGACAATTTTGACGAGCAATTGAGCAAGTATTGCTCAATTCGACAAAATAATGAATGTTGATGATTTGACGTACAATTGAGCAAGTATCGCTCAATTCGGCAAATTACTGAATGTTGATAATTTGTCGTGCAATTGAGCAAGTATTGCTCAATTAGACAAATTACTGATAAACCAAATATTGATAGCTGGATCAATATTTGAGCAACTGAGCAAGTATTGCTCGATTCGACGAAACATTTATTGGTGACGTGACCCAATAAAATATTAAAATATTGGTAAGCTACCAAATATTATATGATTAACTTAGATGTTGGTTGCTGAATCCATCATAAATTCATTAGTGTTTGAATCGTGCTCAGAGTGATGATTCGTGGAGCATTTATTCAAAACCATAATTTCATATCATAGTTGATGAATCGCTGAAAATAGGTCATGAGTGATAGAGGGACCGACCACATGGGATGATGGGCATCCATGTGGTGCCCGGTGCTCGAGTGAGCATGCACCAGGGTTCTCAGTTTGAGGATTGGTGAAAGAATGATGATTAAATGTTGGTTTCATCATTTACTGAAATATTTCTAGGTTCAGCATTAGGTGATAAAACCTAGGTATGAAAGATGGGGACCGACCAAGAGAGAATGTGACCAGCTCTTGGTGGTCACGTGACCAGTTGTTGGCCGTTTGAGCAATCCCCGGGTTGGTTGGAGATAATTTGGGCCCAATACGAGCAATTGAGCAAATTAGGTCAGAATTATGAAAACGTGTGGGACCGGCTTTTGTGCAAGCCCTAAGGATGACTCTCGGTCGGTCATGAAGGCATGCACGTGTTGCCGTGGTGCCCGTGTCTCCGCACCGAGAGTTTCAGGTATTTTCGATATGCGTTCGAGCAATGTTGTGAATTTTCGAAAGAGTTTCATCTTGACCGAAATTCTTGATTTTTTTGTTGGAATGAGCATGTATGCTCAATTGATCAATATTTTGTAAATTTTAAAATAAGTATATTTTAACATTTAAAATTGTCGTGAGAGGCTATCCAGTCGTGTGACCTGTTGGATTTTGGTTTTTCATGATTTGAGCAAAATTTGAGAAGTTATGACGAAATCATGATTTTTGCTCAAACCAAGGAGTTTCATGAATTTAGGAAAATAATAATTTATAAAAGACTAGGGATTGCAAGGTGTGGGACCAGCCACGGCTAGGGCATGGCCGGACGGCTATATTTCCCGGTCCCACACACCTTTTCCTATTTTATAATATTATTTTTCTTGAACTCTTGAAGTTATGGAGAATCCATGAGTTTTTGTTGAAACAAAGGAGTTTCATGAGATTAGGGAATAATAATTATAAAAGCTAAGTATTGTGAGGTGGACCGACCAATTTCAGGCATGGACGGCTAGGTTGCTCAGCTTCCCAGACACACCTTTCCTTATTTTATAACATTATTTCATGAATCCATGAAGTTATGGAGGATTCATGAGTTTTTGCAAAAACAAGGAAAGTTGCTAAAACCAATGAGTTTTCATGAGTTCATGAAATAACAAAAAATAAGGAAAATAATGGAATAGACATGGACCGACCATGGCTAGGGCATGGGCCTCGACGGACGGTGGGCTCCTACCCGGGCGCCTCTTATTATTTTATTAATATTTATTGTTTTCTCCTGTTTTGCGTAGGATTCCTCATTGCTTCATATTTTTTGGATGCTCGTTCGTGCATCCGGGTGCTCAGTCGTGCATCATTGTCGAATACACTTGCACCATTTTGTAGGGCTTACTCAGTGATGATCCAGATGCCCGGTTGTTGAGTATTTATTACTAATTTATGAAATTCAGCGGAGAATAGTTCATGAAACTGAGTAATAAAAATGAATAGTTGTTTATTATTAATTCATAAGATCAACTGTGGATTCGACTACGAATTTAGAATAATAAAACAAGCATTACCATCCTATGGGATCGTGGATTCGACCATAGAATCGGAGTAATTAAAATTATCTATCACCATTTCATGAGATCAGCTGTGGATTCGATCATGAAATCGGAATAACGAGATAATGTAGTAGTTTATTGCCATTCAATGAGATCAAGTCAGGGATTGATCATGGAATCAGAGTAATTGTTTATTGCCATTCCATGGGATCAGCCGTGGATTCACTCATGGAATAGAGCCATTGTTATTGCCATTCCATGGGATCAGCCGTGATTCACCATGGAATCGGGAGCAATTGTTATTGCCATTCCATGGGATCGTGCCGTGGATTCGACCATGGAATAGGAGCAATAATAGATTATTCGGGAATTCGGTGGTGAATGTCACGGAAAATTAATCTATTGCGTAAAAGATATTAGCCGCTTAAAGCGTCATATCCATTCCGAATGGTGCATAGTCGTGAGTCATGAGTGTTTCTTACGACTCGAAGGCGTTAGTGCTCTCAATCTACGGAGAACCGCCTCGAATCGATACACGATCTCTTCACATAGTCGTGGAACGGTGAGTGTCACCGACGCCCCGAAGGCGTCCGCGCCCAACTATTCTTCTATGTGGAGAGAGGTATCTCTCCCGGGAGTGGAACAAAGGAGTGTCACCGACGTCCCAAGGCGTTAAGCTCTCAATCTATGGACAACCACCCATTATGTTATTCTCGCATGAGTGCATGATGAAATGCTAGGGATCGAATCGCTCGGCTAGTGGGGCCAAAAACATATTCATCATGGCTTCGTAAAATATGAATCGTTGCATGCCTGAAAGCCGTGTCGAAACATGCTTCATGATTTTACGGTTTTGCCCTTTGTTGAAAATCCAAAGATCAACATTAAGTCCCCGCTTAGTGGGGAATATTCATGTTCCACAAAGAATGCAAAGTGAATGGTGATTTCACCGATGAGATCAGTGGTTGAACTCTACTACAAAGGTATGCTCTTAATTCTCGGCTTGTTGTAATGGTGTCAAGACGGGCAAATATTTGAGTGAGGATACCAATAGCGTGATAGAGCGTTATTTTATGGACGCGGGAGAGGTGAGGTGCTGCTGATTTGGACGTTCAAAGGCTCGGTTTTGGTCGGGGCTTTAGGGTTTACTGCCCGAGCCCAAAAAGGAAACAGTTGTGTATTAGGTTTTGGAAATAAAATTGGTATAAAAGGTAAGTAACCCTAATATTTTTTGTTTTGACCGATTGAGCTCCTTCATCTCTTCATCACCTTCACGTGTGAAGCAGGGAAGGAAAAGAAAATTTTTCACGGATCGCACCGCTTGCCCGACGCTTCAACGTCAGGCTAAACCGCCTACAATACTAGGTAAGTCCGTGCAATTTTTTTTTTTACTGTATGTTCTATGATTTCATGAGTTGTTCACAAAACAAAAAACCCTATAGTTGCAAGCATGCGTAGGATTTATGAAGAATTTGTTTTTAGAAAACGTATGAATGCCCGTTTTTCGTTAGTTTTAGGAAACAAACAAAAATCCCTAATATGGAAGAGATACATAAAATTTTGCGTAGACATTGTATAGTTGCAGTAGTAAAAGTTTTGTTTATTAGGTTTCATGAAAACCCAAGTTTGTTTTTGAAGCATGAACTTTGCAAATACTTTTGGAAACGTAGGTTTGTTCGTAAAACTAACAAATAATAATCCTTAGAGTCAAAGGAATTTTAAAAAGACCTGGAGTTCATGATGAAAATTTGTTTACGAACTTCCAAAATTTTGTTTGAAATATGTAGACTTTTATACAAAAATAGAAAAGACCCTCGTTTCATAAACGAATGCTCGATTGAGCAAATTTTTTTTTTTTTTTTTTTTTTTGTATATTTACGTGAGTTATTAACTCACGATTTTTTTTTTAAAAAAAAAAAGAAAAAAAGAAGGTGCGTGACATATTCACGCTTTATTAAATATAAATCAAGTTTTGATTTATGAAAAATTGTTGAAAGCAAACAATTTATGAGTTGATGAATTCGTAGTGTATGCATGAGTTTAGTGATTTATAGTGTATGTACACGTAAAAATCAGCGAATGTTCACATAGAGGGTTATGTGAATTATTCATTGTTTCTTGAGAAGTCAGTGTTGACTCTTGAATAATATGTTTTATGCTCGACTTTGCAGGTTTTGAAAGAACGAGCAAGTTTCGGGGTTTTACGTTGTTATCACTGAGTTCGTGAAATCATAAATAGGTAAGGTTTAGGATTACCGTTTTTTTTTTGCAGACGCTGATTGTGAGCATCGTAATTGTTTGGTTGCTTTAATTCCATTGTATTGACGAAACTCGTGTGGAATGTTGCAAGCCCGATTTGGCGAAGATGACTCGATTCCGTGATGATGCCGAAAGTGACGTTTCCGAGAAGACACTTCTCAAGATGATGATTGCCCAGGATGGCGATTCGAACTTCTCGGGGGAATAAGGAAATTCCCAAACCCAAAAACATTCCAAGCATTCAAGATGATTCTTTGAATATTTGTATAGGCCTTGAAAAACGTCCTTTAGGTTCTTCGTTTAGGTTGCTCATAAATCCCAGTGACTATCATCGCCGAATAAGTTGGTGTCTCCTCCAAAGAATAATTGGGTTCGTTTGGAAGGGAAACATTACTCGGCTTCTCGCGGAACTCAAAATTTCTTAAGCCGATGCATTTTTCTCGGATGGGCAAGGCATATGCTAGGCCACACCATGTGAGGACCTTTCCGGATAGCGCGCAGTGACGCGAGCCATTCAAGTCGCTAGAGATTTGATCATTAATCATGATATACTGTATCGTGGCTTTGCTTGCTCGTTGGTGTATTCCTACTCACACCTTCATATGCAGATGGGGAGAGTTCACGATTACTTTAGAAGATGTAGTCACTTTGTTGCATCTTCCACCACCGGAAATTTCCCCGGAGAACTTTCGGCTGGAGGAGAAACCGATATCTCGTACTTTGGAAGCTAAAATGCATGAGTTCAACGAGTCTCCCAAATTTTGCTATGCTCAATGGTTGAGATACCGGTGGCCAAGAGACGAATTCCCGAAGAACCCGTTGATGGTACCCCGTCCATCGCCGCTTCCGTGCTTATGGCTTTCGGAGAGAGATGTTATTGAGGACATCGGACATTTGTGAAGCCGTTGGTGATACCTTTGCCATTAGAATGGCCAAAGGTGAGAAACTTCCAATTGGTAGCCCTGTTTTAGGTTCACTGTTTGCCAACTTGGAATCTTTGGTTATTGACTCAAGTGTCTCTAACGGTTTCATGAAAATTGAAACATATGTTAATACCATGTTCCTCCAAGCTTTGATGTGGGAGCATCTTGAAAAGTATGCTCCGATTCCCGTAGTGTTTTACAAGGGTCATCGTCGACACTCACCATGCTTTCCTCGAGAAAGACAACGCTGTGATCATGAGGTGGTTTACAAAGCAGCCGCAATACAAGATATGCATCACCGATATTTTGATATTGAATCCGAGTTCAACTTTCGCACTGGTGTTGGTCCCCGATCTCTTCTCACAATTGATCACCTTCAACGAAGAAAATATCATGTTGAAGACCTATTTGATTTGAAAGATGGAGAGAGATCTTTCATATTATGTTGCACTCCTGGCCACCTAGTATCAGTAATGTATGGAGAATTCGGGTAGTAGAGGAATATAACATTGACATGGCAGCTCGGCAGATGGGCGTAGACCAGTGTATCCCGAGTCACCGAATGAACAAACCATCGGGGCTTGAGTATTTGAAGGCCGACTGGATTGCACTCATGTGAGGGAAATGAGTATTTATTCCCATGCTCGATCGTGCTAATTTCGTGGACTCCGGTTACATAGGCTTCCGGGGCGTCGCAACTTGAGCGTCTCGTATGCCTTTGTAATGGATGTTAAGTCTCCAGCACAAGATTTTCCTTCTCTTGACTCTATTAATGCTCAACCAAGGCTAAAGTACCTTTCCCATGGTGACAAGAGGAAGACATCTCCGGAATGTGCCGGTGAAAGTAAAATAGATGTGTTTTTAATCATCTATTGATTTTGTGTAGGATGGCCGTGCTGTGAGGCCTCGAATCTGTGTAAACTTCTTAGACCTCCAAGAAAGTCCCCAGGGTGGAGAAGGAAGAAGCAAAACAGCTCATAGGATGATACCGAACAATGCAGGTCCGCCGCTTCTTTGGTGAGTTGTTAGCACTTCTTTATCGTTATAATTTCTTGCCCATATAATCGATCTTAGAGGAGCATTGCTAATTTGTTTCGTAATTTTGCTCCATCGGTTATTGACTTCCGTCTTCATCTTTCCTCTATACGATCAATTCGAGGGGATCCGGCACCGACAAGAGAGGTTGATATGAGTATCCTTTCATGTAAGTGATTTCGGCATCTCCTTGAATAAAATAATGATGATTATTGTTGTTGGATCCAGGAGGAGATTGTTGTGGAAATCCAACACGTTCATGCTATTCATTCGTCTTTGAATAGTAGTGAGAAAGAGAATCTTCAAGAATCGCGACTGAATGGAAATAATGATGCTCCCAATGTTGATGCCGACCCTGTTAACCCTTCGAATGAGTTGGAGACTCCTCAAGTAAGTATCCACTTTGTGTTATATTTATAAAAGTGTAGGATTGCTGACTTGTGAATGAATGAACGAGATTCCCGATGAATATATGAGAAATTGGCTGAAATACGTCACCAGGAAATTTCAGACTTCAGCTTTTAGTAAAAACACCGTAGAATACTCGTTTAGAGTCGGATTTTCGATATCTGCATATGTATCTTCAAGCCCAGGAAATTTCCAATCTTTATCATAGAAGATTTTTAAGTTTTGAGCACTTTTATAGGTCGAAATTGATGAAACAGTAAACCTCCAGGAGACCTCCAAAAAAATTTCAGTCGGTATGAGGTCCAATGTTTTGGCCACAACTCTCTGCTCGTTCATCCAATTGCTATGAAATTTTGATATGTTGTAGATGACATCCATACAAAGAGAATGGTATATGACTCAAACTTAGATTCCTTACCAATTTCTCCCAGTTCGTCGTCTCATATAGAGTAGTATAAAAATTTTCTGACGAACTTATTGAAAAACGTGTTTTATGACTTTTGTGCTATTTGCTCATGTCTTGGACGCATAGTGAAGAACTTAGATAATATTAGTTCACTTACATGCTGGACTTTATGATTGTATTGAGTTTTCATGCTTGGATCGCTCTAATCCCGTGTAATCTTCTTATTAGGTGCCAAATGCCGAAGTTGGGAATAATGAGACCAGTAATGATGATTCGATTAATACCGGAGCTGTTGATAGTGAGACAACCATCTCTGCACTTCAAGGCATTGAGATGATTGTTGCTGATATTTTTGAGGCGATTGAAACACCAACGGTGATTGCTCCAGGAACAGAAGAATCCGTGCTGAGAGTAGACAATATTGTCCCTGTAATAGTCGCGCCTATGATTATTGAAGTTGTTCTGAGATTGAGAACCATGTAATAGTGCATGAATACTCTATCTTGGGATTTTTCGTGAGCCTACATTTGGCGCTTCACTCTCATATCATGTATTTGTTGGTGGATTCGGCGTCCCCATGGTGGTATGCCAAACATGTATGCGAAGTTGTGGAAGATGTATGGCCATATCGTCGTTACAAGAGATCCTGAACGTAGATACTTCTTGACCATGCAATTAGGAAACATATTGCGTTTCATAGATGATATCCGTACCAGGCCTAGAAGTATTGTTACTCGAGATGTACTCTTTGATTGGGAGTACAACTTGGAGAATTCTGAGAGACTTGGCTTTAATCAAGTGGCTTCGTCGGAAGATCAACACCATCAAGGATGCGAGTGAAGAATATACCTTTACCAGTGATGATGTGGTGGAAAATGGCTAAGATTGCCGAGTTGACTCAAAGTCGGGAGTTGGAGAAAGCGGCTTTGCAAGTCTGGGAGGATCTTTGAGAAGCAAAATCGTACTTTGATGGCTTTCTTTAGTTTTCTTTCCATAATATCTTGAACTTTGAATTTCTGGATTGGTTTTGATTTTATGAGTGATTGAGGATTTTCTTTTGGATTTTGGATTTGATAGAGATTTTTCTTAAATAAAGAACTTTGATAGATTCTTTAATTTCAAATACCGGTGCAAGTATGCACACGTTTTGGAGGAATTGAAAATACAGGTAAAATAAAATCCTAAGACGCGAACGTCAGATGTTTTGAGCGTTTGTCTTGGACATAAAATACCCAATGCTGAATGCTTCGTGCGTCGAAAATCTTGAGCCAATTTTCATGAA
Organism: Papaver armeniacum; assembly: GCA_023531295.1. Taxonomy (NCBI): domain Eukaryota; kingdom Viridiplantae; phylum Streptophyta; class Magnoliopsida; order Ranunculales; family Papaveraceae; genus Papaver; species Papaver armeniacum. The sequence continues at coordinate 32,302 of JAJJWW010016671.1, forward strand.
TCAACTGGTATATTCGTCTTGCCCATGATGTCGCCCAATTTGTAGTATCCTCCATCAATTGACTTAGCAATCATAAGGTCCTTCCAGTTAGAACTCTTTGTGGAATGTAAATTGCGTCGTTTGCCTTAAGAACCAAATCTCCTTCATGAAATTTATTAGGCTTGGTTGCCCGTTGCCTTGAATAACTTCCGCTTGTTCGGGAATTCTTACCGGGATGCTCTGTTAGCGGAGTTTTCCAATTCAGGCACATATGGACACTGCAAGGGAGAATATTTAGGATATCGATTGTGAAACTCGGTCATTATTCTATCAATGACCGTGTTAGTGAGATGTTGAATTTCGAGAGGTTCGGCACCTAACCACTTGGTGAAGTATTGCTGAGGTGAGACTAACCACTCATAGCGTTTGGTGATAGCTAGGTTTTGAGCATAACTGAGTCCACGGACTAGGGTAGCATATTTGAAAGTTGGTAATACATATGCATCATGGGGAATAAGACTTGCCCGAGTCACTAACCTTTTGACAAATTCATGCGCTTTCCTGATTTTTTTGCAGTTACATCAAGGCTTAGGATTTTCCCAAATGTCGAAAGGTTGATCATTTTCAGTCGAGCTTTCTTCGATGGAGAATTGTGCAACAAGATGAAGATATCGCAGCAACTCTTCCATCATGAATCCATGCTCGCCCAAGAATCATGTCTATCCCGGATCTTCCTTAATTATGAATAATTTAGTTTATGTCCGGGTTCAACCATTTTCTTATGTTGAGAATGATGTAACAGTAAGCATCCTCGAGATTCCCTCATGGTCTCGGCGAGATAGGAGCATGAGTTGCTTCTTGTCGGGTGATGCCGGCGGCTACGAGGGTTTTCAAAGGGATGATGTTAACAAAGAAGTGCCAACATCGACCAATGCTCGCTTGAATTCATTTCCTTTGAGATAGACCATGGTGAGAAGTCCCAATCGCACATCTCCTTGTCTCCATATCGGGCGGTTGAGAGTGTCTCCCGAATTGTTAGACATTTTCGACACGATATGGTTCAAGAAAGCAAACATGTCATCTCTTTGGGCCTTTGACAAGTACAACAACTTCGCATACATGTTCAATTGGGATTGTTTGCTTCCTGACCGGGCGCTGCCGAGGTGAATATTCGATTGGGAGAGGATTTGCACTCCTTCGGTCCTCGGTTCCCTAAGTCGGCATTTCTTTGAATATACGCTTCTGGTTCTCAATCACTTTTCTGATGACTCCGACATACCTATGGAAACAAGAGCGTGCATTTTCGTCTGTTCTTCGGTTGGTTCCTTTTGACAGAGGTAATTTGATCGATCATTTTGGATCCGGACTTCCAATAGTTCGATCACTTCTTCAATAGAAAGGGAAGTCGGTGTGTCTTGATCATTCTGATGTTGAGTAGGCGATTGTGCATTCCGGCTTGACCATCTTTCCTTGGCGCTTTGAGGGATTAGACGCTGGAGGAGCATTCTTACGTGGTTGTGCTTCAGCTTTTCTTTTGCTCCCTTCAGCAACATTCATGGAAGTTTCAACACTGTACTGCTTGTTGATTAGACGCCTGGTATTGCTGTTTCGGGTGTCTTTCGATTCCTCTACTTTGACGGGTCTTCGTTCTTTACAGCAAGGCGGGGAGCGGTAG
>JAJJWW010016672.1:0-108447 GCA_023531295.1 Papaver armeniacum
TCAATTTACAAACCCATAATTGTTGAAGTAACATGTGTAGAGAAGTGGATGACCACATGCCACACATGTCAAGATGCATGTACCTTTCTCTCAAACACTAAACACATGTAACCCTTTCTCTTCTCCTTCTCAACAAGTGTACTAACACAAGCACTTCTTCTTTTGTATTTAAAGGAACTAAGGAAATGAAATAGAGCAACTGATTTCCTTCTTCTCTTCTCTTTACTACTATATTCTCTCTTTTGTCTTACCATTCTACTTTATCACGTTATCAAGCACCTTGTTCTTTGTTTCCAATTGAGCATTAATCTTTCACAAAAAAAAAAAAAAAAAAAATTGTTTTGCTCCATTCTTAAAACAAGTAGGATTTTTCCAAAAGAAGGAGGTGATATCTCAACCATTAGTATTTATTTACTCTTAAGAAAGTGATATATTTTATCTCATCTATCACATTTATTACGTGATAATATTAAACTTTACTCTTTTTTATTTTAGTTACACCAAAAGTTAAAAGAAATAATCCATTTGATTTTTACTAAGTTGATTTTCAACTTGATAAGTGATAGCTTATTTGTTTCTTTATGATCACATGCTTTGTCTTCTAACATTGAAAGTGACATTTTTCTATAGTTTAATTAATTAAAATCATGTGATCACAAAAGTGTAGTTTGCTTTATTTTGAAAAAACAAAAACCTCATCGATTTTTCAAACTCCCATGTGATGTTGTCTTCACCTTTCATTTTTTTAATAAAATAAATAAATAAATACATGTATGGATACCACCTTTGAAGAATATCATTTCATTCTACTTGATAGAAAATATATTATACCCATGATGCATATATATATGTATGTTAATAATTTTTCTTTTAAGCCATGAACATTCTAGTATTATATCTTAGTTTGATATTACTCATGCATGTCACAAATATTAGCCAAAATTTATTTTATCAAACTTGTTTGCTACTAAATAGGCAAACGAATTGCGAACTTAAATTCCGATAATTTTATATACGTATATAAATGATAAATGGGGTATGTAGTTTATTTTTTTCTAATAGACCTATTTTTAGTTGACTATTTTGTCAACCTTATTACCAAATTGTTTGCAATTTTTAACCATAAAGAAATTTGGTTTGCAAACAGAGTTCCCTTGTTAAAAACCATAAAGAAAGTTGGTTAATTAATTTTGTGGATCGGGTTATGATCAAAGATTGGACTATATGACATATCCGTATTACCCACAAAACCATAAAGAAAGTTGGTGATGGGAAAATGATACCGTGATTTGTTATGGACTCGGAAGGACTTGAGCACCATATTAATGTCCTTTATCTTGTCTATGTAGATGGACCCACCCGACCAGACCGAACTTTTGGACTCGTGGGACTTGAGTACCACCGTTGGGTATCTGATGTGGAAACCACCTTCGTGGCAAAGGACTACACCTCCACTATCAAACCATCTGCCAAATATTGCTCAAAGAATCGAGAAAGACAAAGCTCATGCTCTTATGTTCCTTAAGAGGCATATCGATCCTAACCTACGTTGGGGTTATCATCACTTGAAAACGCCAAAAGAGCTATGGGATGCTCTAGATAGCCGTTTTGGGAACATTCATGATTCCTTGCTACCACAATTGATTTGTCGAGTGGAATGAAATCCGCTTTCTCGATTATGTAAAAGTGAATGATTTCCAAAAAGACATGCTTCTGATTCAGCACGTCTGGACTTCGTGGAAAGAAACTTACGGATGAGGAAATGATTGAGAAAACCCTATCGACCTTTCCCACCTCGTCCATGATACTAGCGAAGAAGATCGTTTAGAGGTTGACAACAAAAGAATCACCACATTCGGTAGGTTGATAAACTTATTGCAAGTGGCCGAAAGGCACAATGAGATTCTTGTCAATAACAATGCCGTAGCCGTCGGAAAAGAAAGTTCCGAAGCCAACCATGGCAAGGTAAATAAGGGAAAGAACCCCAAAGGAAAGAGGGCTCGAAATTCGATTCACATTCCCATGATCCATACCCACGTGGAGATAATGCCTCTCGTGGAAGAGGACGAAGGGACATAATCGAGGTCGAGGACGTAAAGGTCACTCTAATGTTTGGCACGGAGAAGGAACTTGGCCATACAGGTGGTGATCCTAAGTTCGAGAAAACACCTAAAAATCCCGCTAACAAAAAGGTGAGGCAGACGAAAGTGCGCCTTGTTTTAGGTGTGGATTTAGGACATTGGTACAAGCATTGCAAGGCTAGTGCCAATGTAGTCACAGCTACAAAAAGTACCGGGAAACTCTCGAACAAGAGGCTAACTATATGGAAGAAAATGATGTAACCCCTGACGTCAACCTCACAATTTCAGACTTCCTGGGCAATGAGGACTTTGCCCCAACTATGGATGTGCCTGATTTTGCTTGGGCCTAAGAATTTAGTTTCTGGCTTGCTAGACTCTGTCTGGTTTTTATATGCTTTGAAGTTTTTATGTTATCTTAGACTATCGTTTGTTTAATAGTTTAAGTAGGTGTTACCGTTGCTGAACATGTTCTTACCATCTTTATGTTATGTGTCTGGATTATCTATAAGTACTTATTTTCTATTATGTTTTATAGAATTTTACTTTGTTCATGATAATCTGTTGTTTAGCATGTAAATTAGAATGGAAAGGACGCCATTCTAGTAGAACAAAATTCTCTAAAGGAAGTGAGATAAATTGTTCGTTTTTCTTTGTTTGTAACATTCCTACCTAATGTACTTGTAGGAATGTCTCCAGGAGAAATTGAATGTCTAGTTGATAGTGCAACCACCCACACTATCCTAAGAAACAGAGACAATTATTTGTCGATTTTACTCCTTATAATACATTCCGTGACTACGATGATTGGATCATCACAAGTAATAATTGGGCGAGGTACTGCTCAATTCTTGTTGCCAAACGGCACAATGATTAAAGTCACGGAAGCTCTATATGCACCAAGAGCTCACCGCACTTTGTTAAGTTTCAAGGATATCCGTGCAAACGGTTATCACTTGGAAACTCACTTGTGAAAATGGAATTGAGTACATATATGTGACCTCTAGTGAATGCGGAAGGAAGCGCATCTTAGAGAAACTAATGAGTCACTCTAGTGGATTGTATATCACCACTATTAGGATTATCGAATCCCATGTGGTTGCCAACGATGAACCGCTGAAGGCGGTGACTTATATAAGCTTTGGCACGATCGACTAGGGCACCCAGGTCGTGATATGATGATCCGTGTTTTGAAGAACTCACACGGACATCCGTTCTTTCGAATGAAAAAGAAAATGGGACAAAATATTGTTACAATGCAAAGTAACAATGTGCATTCTAAAGTAAATGATGCACATTTTATGCCTTCTAAAGCAAGAGAAGTGCAACCTTCGTCTTCCAAAGTAATTGAAGCGCACCCACTATCCCATTCTTCTTCGTTGTCCTTATCGAAGGCACATTGCTCATTCTGCAAAGCTTGTTCTTTAGCAAAGACAGGATCGAGACCATCCTATGCTAAAGATACCAAACAAAATATTCCATTTTTACAAAGAATACAAGGTGATATTTGTGGACCTATACATCCCGAGAATGCGGACCATTCGGGTATTTTATGGTTACGGTTGATGCTTCGACCGTTGGTCACATGTTGCATTGTTGTCCACAAGAAATGCGCATTTGCAAAGCTCTAGCACAAATTATACGACTAAGGGCTCACCACCCTCGATCATCCAATCAAGTCTATCGGACTTGATAATGCCGGAGAATTTACATCTAAAGGATTTGATGATTTCGTATGTCTAATGGAATTGACATAGAGCATCCGTACCCCATGTACACACTCAAAATGGTCTCGCAGAAGCTACCATCAAAAGGTTACGATGATAGCTAGGGCATTGGTTATGCGTTCAACTTTGCCTATTCTTTGCTGGGGAGTACGCCATATTGCATGCGAGATTACTTATTCGCTTTAGACCCACTTGTTAGCCAACCATTTTCTGCGTGCCGGTTGGTAACTGGATATGAGCCTCGATATTTCACATTTACGCATATTTGGTTGTGCCGTATACGTGCCATTACGCCCCCACAGCGTACTAAGATGGGTCCACAAAGACAGTAGGTATTTATGTTGGATACGAATCCCCAACAATTATCCGCTACTTAGAACCTTTGACAAAAGCCGATCTCTTTACCGCTAGATTTGCGGATTGTCACTTTGATGAGACAACCTTCCCGTCGTTAGGGGAGGTATGGAAAAGGACTTCCAAAGGGAACGACAGAATTGTCGTGGTGTGTTCCCACGTTGTCTCATCTTGATCCCCGCACTCCACAATGCGAAAGTGAAGTGAAAAGAATTATCGATCTTGAGAATGTGGCAAATTCAATGCCCGATGCATTTACCGATATCGCTAAAGTGACGAGATCACATATACCCACTGCGAATGTGCTCTGCAAGGTTGGAAATTCAGACAAGGAAAAGGTACCATAAATATAGGTACTAAGGCTACACTTAGTGGAAGTGTAGTTGAGGCCGTGGCCCCCAAAAGGAAGAGGGGAGACCACTTGGTTCGATCGATACTCGACCCAAGGAATAAAAGGGCGAGTAAGGCACAAACCGATCCATATATCATCAATACAGATAATCCATCTCATGAGATTGTCTCGATTACGATTATGTCCATGAATCATTGCGGGGACGCCCGAAGTTTGAATTGATTCCAGAGAACAAAGAAATCTCTATGGATTGTGAAAGTTCATACGTGTTGATGGAAAGATCCTCCACGCATATTGATGATATATTCGCATATACGGTTGCTCGAGAGATTATAGAGCACGATGATATCGAACCACGCTCTATTGCAGAATGTCAAAAGAGAGCGATTGGCCTCAATGGAGAGATGCAATCCGTCTTTGAATTAAATTCACTGGCAAAAAGACAAGGTATTTGGTGCGGTAGTGCTAACCCCACCCAGTGTAAAGCTTTGTAGGACATAAATGGGTATTTGTCGAAAGCGTAATGAGAAGAACGAAGTCTTGAGATATAAGGCTCGCCTTGTGGCGCAAGGTTTCTCACAACGCCCGGATTGATTACGAAGAAACGTACTCTCCGTAATGGACGTCATAACGTTTCGTTACTTAGTCGCCTTAGTTGTTTGAGAAGGACTTGAAATGCAACTTATGGATGTGGTTACCGCATATCTCTATGGGGATCTTGATATAGATATTCATGAAAGTTCGAGATGGACTTCCATTGCCCAAATCAAGTAACTCTAAACCACGAGTGCGTTTGCAATTGGTTGAAACGCTCACTTTACTTGGATTAAAGCAATCCGGGTGGATGTAGTATACCCGTCTAAGTGATTATTTGATTGGGAAGGGATATACAAATAATGAATTGTGCCTGCGTGTTTATAAAGAAAACAAGTTCGATTTGCTATTATAGCTGTCTATGTCGACGACATGAACATAGTAGGTACTCTTGATGAACTAAGAGAAACCGCAAGCTATTTGAAATCCGAATTTGAGATGAATGATCTTGGGAAAACTCGAATGTGTCTAGGACTTGAACTAGAACATCGAGCTTGTGGAATATTAATCCACCAGTGCATATGTCCATAAGATACTCGGGCAATTTAATATGGACAAAGTGCACCTCGCTAGCACTCCCATGGTTAGTCGAACTTTAGATGTACATAAAGATCCATTTCGTCCAAATGAAGATGGCGAAGATGTATTGGGAGCTGAATATCCTATCTAAGTGCAATAGGCGCATTATTGTACTTAGCACAATGTACTCGACCGAATATCTCATTCTCGGTGAATTTGTTAGCTAGATATAGCTCGGCGCCAACGCAGCGTCATTGGAATGGTATAAAGAATATCTTTAGATACCTAAAGGGAACCATTGACTTGGGTTTGTTTTATCCCTACGAAGACGAAAGGAGAGATGCTAATGTGATTGCGACTCCTTATACGGAACCCCAAATAATGTTTTGGTTGGTTTTTCGATCTTTGGGTACCTCGAGACCCACACAAAGGTCGATCACAAAGCTGGATACGTGTTCACTATCGGGAATACGGCGATATCCTGGGAGATCGACCAAGCAAACCCTTGTGGCTACCTCCACGAACCACTCGAGATCATTGCCCTACATGAGGCGGTTCGTGAGTGTATATGGTTAAGGTCTATCATTACACACATTCGAGGGACATGTGGTTTGAGTTCTACCACTAAAGAGCCAACTTGCATTTACGAAGATAATGCGGCTTGCATCGAACAGATGAAGCAAGGGTATATCAAGGGTGATAATCTGAAACATATATCACCAAAGTTCTTTTACAATCAGCAACAACAATGTCTTCTAAACATTCAAGTCGTAAAGTAAAATCGACGAAAATGTGGCAGACTTATTTACTAAGTCATTACCTAAGGCCACATTTGAAAAACATGTGAGAAGTATAGGACTAAAGAAATTGTCCGAACTTCCGTGACTCCATCGGACTAAAGGAATTGTCCACTCCCATGATTGTATTAGACTAAAGAAATTGTCATGCATTAGGGGAGCATCAAATGGTACGTTGAACTCTTTTCCTTCACCGAGGTTACTTTTTCCCAATCGGGTTTTGTTACTCGAAAAGGTTTTTAATGAGACAACAATAATACCATAAATGCAAATCATGGAGAGATGTCGACATCGGGAGCATCCAGAGATGACCGATGACATCAAAGTGTGTTGTACTCTTTTCCTTCATCGAGGTTACTTTTTCCCACTGGGTTTTGTTACTCGAAAAGGTTTTTAATGAGACAACAAAACACTAAAGATACAACTTCGGTTGAGGCTATTCTTCTCCTTACAAGTGTTCGGGTTTTTGTGCGAATTATTTTTCCTGACACAGTTCTACAAAGAAGAAGAGTCCTGACAAGCGACGCCATTTCGAAGCTCAAGTATTTTTCTCCTTTGACCGCTTCTTTTTCATCAACGGATGTTTTTTGGAAAGGTTTTGACAAAGAAGTTAGTATGTAATGGTGGTCATCCAAGGGGGAGTGTTGAAGTAACATGTGTAGAGAAGTGGATGACCACATGCCACACATGTCAAGATGCATGTACCTTTCTCTCAAACACTAAACACATGTAACCCTTTCTCTTCTCCTTCTCAACAAGTGTACTAACACAAGCACTTCTTCTTTTGTATTTAAAAGGAACTAAAGGAAATGAAATAGAGCAACCGATTTCCTTCTTCTCTTCTCTTTACTACTATATTCTCTCTTTTGTCTTACCATTCTACTTTATCAATAATAAAATATTAAACTGATTTTTCAAAATAAGGAGTACACACGTGCAATTGATACTTCGCACGAATAGTTCAAATTTGTAATGATGGAAGGTGTCACAGGTTCGCACTTCTCAAATGCAAAACCAACTTGACAATGGCAATTATGCTCCACGGCACAATCTCAGCCAACTCGCACTTAGCCAATACTTCAACTTCTTGACTAATTCTCTATTCAGCCCATACTAAACAGAGGTTCTGCTCACAATCTTTCAAGCCTTCAACCAAATGCACACACTCCGCTTGATGCATAAACAATAAGCCAAACCAAAGGGGAAATATGCACCAACAGAACTTTTCTTTAAATCAGGCCTTAGCCTTTTATTTATTGCACACTTAGGGTTACACACTCTTCTTGTTCCGGATTACCCAATCCCTTCACAAGATCATGCTTATATAGCCTTACAAAAAGCTATGTACAACTAACTGCAAGCAGTTACAGATTTACTTTACATGTGGCAGTTAGCTAACTATGCCAACCTTTGCCAAACCGTTCACTAGCCAAATTGGACCTTCCTATCAGTTGGAAAGCATAAAGTAAACCCACTCTCGTGTAACCAACTTTAAACCGTCAAGGCCATGTGCCCCGCACATGTCATCTTGCCTTGTTGCCAGATCAACGCATTTGCCAGCCAAATATTGCGCCATCACGGTTGTGCATCATTCTGCCAATGATGCAAGTGTGGTAATGCAAGTCTTACTTGCATGCCTGCACGCCCCATGCATACGAGTAACATGCCAAACTCATTTGGCATCTCGTGATGCTAATCTCGCATCCTTGGCCATGTCCAAACCCCCGTTTGGCACATGCCATTCTCTTGCCGCAACTCGGACATGCACTTGTACCGAATACGCTATTATGGCCTCATTGCACTATTATAGCTTTGCATTGCACCATTACGGCGGAGTACTTGCATCTCTGACACTTTGGCCAAGCCACTGATAATGCGCCACAGTTGCGCATCATCACTTGGCCACTTCACAGCACCGTCATAGACCTCCCCACCAGGTGAACTCGACGCCCACGTCGATTCTTTTTGCCCTAGGTAAGCTTCGAATTTGTTCTTCAAATTGCCACAATGTAGTATCTTTCTCCCAAGAAGCTTCGGAATCTGGCAACCCTTACCACTTAATTAGAAAATAAGTTCTCCTATTCTTCTTGCTTTGCCCCATAACTCGATCATCAAGTATTGCCTCAACTTGCTTATCGAATTGTGATCTTATTACTGGTGGTGCACGCTTCGCTTGTTGTCTCGAAGTGTCCAACAAATCAGGATGGTATTTCTTCAAAAAGCTGACATGAAAAGTGGAATGCACTTTCAAACTGTCCGGCAACTCAAGTCTGTAAGCCACCTTACCAACTCTTTTCATCACTTTAAAGGGACCATCATATCTTGGAATTAGGCCTCCATGCATTATCTTGCTAGAAATCTTTTTTCAAATCTGGGGCGTTAGCTTTAACAACACCATATCTCCTACCTCAAACTCTACATCTCTGCGATGCAAGTCAGCATACTTCTTCATTCGTCTTTGCGCCTTTGATAAACTATCACACGCCCGGGTCATCTCCGTCTTTGACCTTGCATAACGATAAGTCGCTGGACATGAACCTTGCTTCTTAGCCTTTGGCACCTCATGAGGGTTAATGGCTGCTGGCCCGTAGCTAACTTCGAAAGGACTCGCCTCTGTAGCTGAAATCTTGTGCAAATTGTAACAAAATTAGGCCGTATCCATCAACGCCACCCAATTTCTCTGGTTTGCCGTCACATAGTGACGCAAATACTCTTCTAGCAATGCATTTATCCGCTCCCGTCCGACCATCGGTTTTGGGGGTGATTGCTAGTAGAAAACTTTAGTTCGGAACCAAGCATTCCAAACAAGGCGGTCCAAAACCTGCACATGTGCAAACCGTGAGTCTCTATCACTCACAATATCTTGAGGAATTCCCCAATACTTCACTACATTCTTGAAGAACAAGCTCACGCTGCAACGTCTGCATTGCAAGAATGGGGGCGGGGAATGAATGTAGCATACTTAAAAGCGATCAACGATGACCATTATCGAGCTAAAGCCTTGCACCTTTGGCAGCCCGTTAATAAAGTCCATCGACAAGGACTGCCATGGCTTGTCTGGAATCGTCAAAGGTTGTAGCAATCCTGCTATGCTTATCCTTTTCGTCTTATCCAATTGACACACTAAGTATGTCTTCACATACAATTCAACATCTTCTTCCATATTTGGCCAGTAATAGGAACGAGCTATCAAAGCATGCGTTCGTTCCATGCCTGGATGACCAGCCCAAATGGAATCATGCGTCTCTCGCAAGAGTTCCCTTCTCAAGCCACCTGAATTAGGTACATAAATTTTTCCTCCCTTGGCATAAATGACTCCATCATCTAGCCAAAATCGACGAACGATCCCATCACGGATCTGCTTTATTCAGGCGCACACATGCATCATTCTTCATCTCTTCTTTGATTCGAGGAAACAACTTTGCCTCAATCGTGGTCCAGTCTTACAACATATTCTTCCACCAACTTTTCGCTTAACGCATCGTGCACATTAAGCCTTCTGGATTTTGCTCGAACTTGTATTCGAACTCGCTCAAAAAGTAAAGCCACCTTGCTTGTTTTGACGAAAGTTTCTTCTGGCTGTTAAAGAACTTAATGGCCACATTATCCGTCCTTATGATGAAATAAGTTCCCAACAAATAATGGCGCCACGTTCTTAGGCAATGTATCACTGCCAACATCTCTTTCTCATGCACATTGTATCTCCCTTCAGCATCGTTAAGCTTACGACTCTCGTAAGCCACTTGATGGCCATCTTGCACCAAGACTCCCCCTAGAGCCATGTCTGAAGCATCAATGTGCACTTAAAATGGTACATCGAAGCTAGGCAAGCGAAGAACTGGTTCTGTCGAGACCGTTTCCTTCAATGCATCGAATGACCGCTGGCACTCGTCAGTCCATGTCCAAGATTTGTCCTTCCTCAACAAATCTGTCAAAGGGGCCATTTTCTTTGAATAACCAACTATGAATCGCCGGTAATAGTTAGCTAAACCCAAGAAAGAACGAAGCTCTCCAAGCTTCTTAGGTTCTATCCAATCCAAAATGACCTCTACCTTTTTCTGGTTCATATGCATGCACCCTTGCGATATCACATGGCCAAGGAAAGTGATTGTGGTCTGGGAAAACTCACACTTTTCCTTCTTCACATACAAACTTTCTTCTCTAAGCTTTGCAAACACTTTGCGAAGGTGCATCGCATGCTCTTCCAAAGTCTCACTGTATATGACTATATCATCCAAGTATACTACCACAAAACGGTCAATGTACTCAGCAAACACATCATTCATCAGGTTGCAAAAAGTTGCTGGAGCATTCGTCAAGCCGAATGGCATAACACGGTATTCAAATGAGCCATACCTTGTTACCATTGAAGTCTTTGGTTCATCGCCTTCTGATATGCGCACTTGGTAATAACTCGAGCGCAAATCCAATTTGGTGAAGAATTTAGCTTTGGCCAACCGATCAAACAAGTCTGCCACTAGCGGAATTGGGTACTTGTTCTTCACAGTTAATTTGTTCAAAGCTCTATAATCAACACACATACGAAGCGAGCCATCTTGCTTCTTTTGGAACAGAACCGGAGCACCAAATGGAGCTTTAGATGGTTGTATGTAGCCTGCCTCCAGCAATTCAGAAATCTGCTTGCGCATCTCCTTAAGTTCTAGCGGTGACATACGATATGGTGCTTGTGCAGGTGGCCTCGCCCCTGGCACCAACTCTATCATATGATCGATCCTACGCCGCGGTGGTAGCGTCTTAGGCAGTTCTGCAGGCATTGTGTCTGAAAAATCTTCTAAGACCTCAGCTATTCCATCCTCTACTTCTACTATATTTCCTGGTTTGATCTCAACAAACACGCATAGGAAAGTGCCAAGCCTTGGCGCATACCATCGTTCACCTGAACCGCAGACAAACATGGCTTAAGTATCTTGTCTGGTTCACTTTGTCTCATCATAGGGACAAAACATGGGTATTGAGGGTGTTGTATCAATATCCCATTTCTATTAGGTAATGGCGACGCCTTCGCCGTGCAAAAGAAATCCATGCCCAAAATCAGGTCAAAATCATCCATGACCATCACTAGAAAATCTAGTTTTCCTTTCCATTCTCCAACTTGCACATCTGCATTACGAACTTTCCTCGATTGGCTTGTGGTTTCGTTAACGGTTTTGATGGTGCTAGCCGTGCTAGTAAATCGTTAAGTTTAATGCCATGACAACGTTTGGATGAATGAAAGACTTGTAGCACCAATATCAGCCATCGCTAATACCCATTCTCCATTGATCTTCACATCAATGTACATCAGTCCGTAAGACATCTTCTTCTCTGCGTGTGTGCTTTGCTCCCTAGCAAATGATCGATGTTCGCGATGTTGGCCACTACCAACATCATGATGAGCCTTCCCAAGATCGTGTTGTTTCTCATCAACACTTGCAGCGTCTCCTGTACCCTTAGTGCAGTTCGATATGTAGAACAACTTGTTTCACCCTCATCAAGTTATTCGAGGACATCCTTCGTGCATGATTATCACTTGTAGATTCTTGAATTAATGATTTGCATACCCTTAATGCAACTCTTTGGTCTGATCTTCGCCCCATCCTTTGCCTGCCTTGTACTTTCTGTGTGGATCCTTCACTTCAAATACAATTTACAACCAAACATAGAACAGCAATAACTTCAATCAGCCTTATAATCCAACGTGAACAGAGAGACCCTTAACCAGGGCTCTGATACCCGAATTGTCACAGGTTCGCACTTCTCAAATGCAAAACAAACTTGACAATGGCAATTATGCTCCACAAAGACAATCTAACCAACTCGCACTTAGCCAATACTTCAACTTCTTTGACTAATTCTCTATTCAGCCCATACTAAACAGAGGTTCTGCTCACAATCGTTTAAGCCTTCAACCAAATGCACACACTCTGCTTGATGCATAAACAATAAGCCAAACCAAAGGGGAAATATGCACTAACATAACTTTTCTTTAAATCGTGCCTTAGCCTTTTATTTATTGCACACTTAGGGTTACACACTCTTCTTGTTCCGGATTACCCAATCCCTTCACAAGATCAAAGCTTATATAGCCTTACAAAAAGCTATGTACAACTAACTGCAGCGATTACATATTTACTTTACATGTGGAAGTTAGCTAACTATGCCAACCTTTGCCAAACCGTTCACTAGCCAAACAGGACCTTCCTATCATTTAGAAAGCATAAAGTAAACCCACTCCCGTGTAACCAACTCTAAACCGTCAAGGACATGTGCCCCACACATGTCATCTTGCCTTGTTGCTGCATCAACGCATTTTGCCAAATATTGCGCCATCACATTACCGTGCATCATTCCGCCAATGATGCAAGTGTGCTAATGCAACTCTTGCTTGCATGCCCGCACGCCCCATGCATACAGTAACATGCCAAACTCATTTGGCATCTCGTGATGCTAATCTCGCATCCTTGGTCATGTCCAAACCCTGTTTGGCACATGCCATTCTCTTCTTGCCGCAACTCGACATGCACTTGTACCTGAATACCGCTATTATGGCCTCCCATTGCACTATTATAGCTTTGCATTGCACCATTATGGCAGAGTACTTGCATCTCGACACTTTGGGTTGCCACCGATAATGCGCCACAGTTGCGCATCATCACTTGGCCACTTGACAGACCAAATCATAGAAGGACATCGGACACGGATACAATGTTTGGAGATGAAAGTTTGCCATTGCACTCTATAAATGTCATATGGATATTGAGACCATTCAACCAGCTAAAAAGGCTTTAGTATTGTCAAAAAACAAAAGAAAACAAAAAACACACCAAACTACATTAATAACAAACAGACGCCGCAAACCCATCCATCCTTCTCTTCAGGGTACTACACTCCCGCGCGAACATGTCCGTCACAGTCAAGTCTCTATAATATGGTGCAACACCGGTTGGTTTCCTTTGTCTGCTTATGGAACATCTGTGCTACTGCACTCAGATCGGAACTTTTCTCCACTAAACTGTCCAACTTCTCCCCTCTTGCTAGCACCTTATCGATTGTTTCGTGAAGGAAAAATTTGGTCTCATCCAACTCCCTCTGGATATTTAAAAGTTTATCAGCCTCAGGTTCCTGAAATTTAGTCAGAGCTTCAGTCAGATAAGGCCATGGTTGAGTTGCATCAACCCGTGCAGTTTTCCAAGAGTCGCCGAAACACTTCTCATATTCATCTAGCACCCTGTTAAGAAGGGAGAAAGCACTACGGGCGAGGTAATGATCATCCATAAATCCCAACGCACATAATCCGTTCATGTTGTAAGAATGCACCTTGTATTCTTCATGTTGAAAGATTGACGTTGTCGGGAAGAGTACTTTTAGCAACAGTACGACCCACCAAAACAACGAATTCGCGAACACCGCTTCTCATGAAAAGCACAAACCTACTTACATCACGGGCGTTTGTTAATATTATGGATTTTGTCCGTTGTTGTTGATGATGATGATGATGACGATGACGGATTCACTACATTACAATTGAATACCAATAGAGCCATGATCTTCATCTTCCCGCCCGAATCTCAAAAACAAGATGATTTTTTTTTAATCGAAAAAGAAAATATATTAAAAGAGTAAAGGATATCTGAAGAGAATTCTACCAAAGGTAGAAGTAAGAAAGGAAAAAACAGATATAAAAACAAGCAAAGAACTACATAAACATAGCACACAATTAGCTAAAACCGCATGAGAAAAGTTCGGGTGAACTATGGCTCGGGCCGCCACGCCCAAGAAAGGATTGAAGATTTGGCTTCATAGATAAGATCATTGTCAGTTTTGAAGAGATGATTAACATCAAATCTTCGCAATTCCTTTCTTTCCAAATAGCATTAACAATTGCCGCTGTATCAAATCCCGGATGAAGTTGCTGAAGAAGAAAAGTGATTTGTTTTCCATGTTTCGCTAAAGCTCGAATGTACCCGGCACAACCCAAGACCAACGAGAAGATGGTGTTAAGTTACACCACATCTTATAAGAAATCTTCTGATTGTAGGAATGGTGGTCCACTACACCAAATCCTGGTTTTAGCAAAGCTTAATTTTGGGAGGTGCGCAACGGATATAGACGCGTGGTGAACAACGTTAATATCCGTTGCGCATCGAGAATATCCGTTGCACATATTATTTATATTCCATTTACTAATATTCCATTTATTTATATTTGTGGTGCAACGTATGTCAACTCTTACAACTGTTGCACTACCTATGGTTTTTTTTGTAATATTATTAGTAGTTTTTTATTCATTTATTAATTTTCTGATTTTTTTTTTCTTAAATTTTTTTTAAAAGGATTAAAATTGGTTCCCCCAATCTTTCCCTCTCAATTTTCACCTAATTCATTCTCCCTACCAAACTTAAAATTAACAAAACCTTCCCCCCATTTTTCCCTCTAATTTCATCATCTAAGAACATTAAATACACATCTAAAAAAATTTCAGACAACTTTTACCTATTTTTCTTAATTGTTTTGGGAAATAAAAACCCCATATTTTTCATACAACCCTTAATAAACCTATCCCGCTCTCTCTCTCTTTCTATTTTTCTTTTCAGGCGACATCTTCAGAGCGAGAGAAGAGAGAAATTTTTCTCTTTTCTTCATCATCATCAAATTTGCTTAGATTCTAGGTTTACCTTGAAATTCTAGTCTTCGTTTCAACAAATCAAAACCCATGTTATAGAAATCTTATAATCGATTCATTAGTTGAAATCTTTTTAAACCCTAATTCTAGAAAATCAACTTTTTCCCTGAAATCTGAAATTAAATCATTCAATAGGATTATCAGCAGAAGCTTGTGGATTATCATCAGGTATAATCGTTCAACTACTGATACTGCCTCTTAATTTTAGTTTTATCGAAATCTTTTCAAGTTTTTTTTTTTTTTTTTTTTTTTTTTGATTTTGACCTAACTCTGTGAATGAGTTAGGGGTTTTGATTTTATTGTTCTTTATTTTGTAATATATACTTTTGGAGAATTGGGTTGTTTTTATTTAGTTGAAGTTGAAGTTTTTTTGTTGTTTATCTGAAAGAGTTAGGGGTTTGTGACAACTAGTTCTTGTTAGTAGTTGGATTGATTTCTGTTTTTTATAAGTCTCGAACACTCAGATCCAAAGTCTTGAACCAATATTGTCACTAGCAAAGCTTAACATGTTGAGAGTCGGGATTAGCAATGAATAAGATTTTTTTATCTAAAGCAGGGGTCTGGCTAGCAACGAATGTTCATGCCTTTTCGAATCTCCCCCACACAGTGCACAATCATTCAGAATGTTCATGCCTTTTCGAATTAGAAAATCTAAGGTACTCATCTTACCGTGAACTAAACTCCATAAAAGAAAACAAATCTTTGGAGGAATTGCCTGATTCCAAATGAAGCGAGAAGGGAAGTTAGACTCACCATGATCTGCCACTAACTGAGAGTATAAACTCTTGATGGAGAACACACCGGAGGGGTGTAAATTCCACCTCCTTGTATCTGGATGTCCATCCCTAGCTGGAGGAGTGTCACCAATGACTGAAATAAGTACTGCATATTCTTGAGCTTCGGTGAAAGTTAAGACTCGCCTGAAGTCAAATTTCCAATTACCTTGAACAAAAATCATGTCATCGATGCAGGCATTTTTGTTCCTAGATAATTTGAACAGATTAGGACAAACAATGGATAGAGATTGCAGCCCGCACCAGCGGTCATTCCAGAATGTAATGGTTATACCGGAGTGAAGGAATAAGGTTGAATGCTGGCTAATGAATTTTGCAGCCTCTACTATTGCTCGCCAACAAGACACCCCATATGATTGGCAAACTTTACCCGGAATCCAGTTTGAAAACTCTTTTCCGTACTTGTATTCAATAATCTGATACCAAATCTTGTTTTTCTCTACGCCATATCTCCAACACCACTTAGCTAACAATGCTAAATTCATTAGTTTTAGGTTGCACACACCTAGACCCCTCTTTCTTTTGTCGCACCTGATTTGTATCCCAATTTACTAAATGGGAAATTTTAGCACATTCTTTATATTCCCAAAGAAAATTTCGCATCTTCTTTTCGAGGATCTTGATGACTGAGATAGAGGCCTTAAAGAGAGAAAAATAATAATTCGGGAGAGATGATAAAATACACTTCAAAAAAGAAAGCTTACCTCCCTTCGATAATGATATGCGCCTCCAAACTGAAAGCCTAGCATCTAACTTCTCTATAATAGGGTCCCAAATTCTTATGGAGTTAGATTTTGCACCAAGAGGCATACTTAAATACATAAAAGGCAGGCAATCCACAGAACAACCCAACTCTTCCGCCCAAGTAGTTAAATCACAAACTTCCCCCACGACAACAAGTCTGGTTTTCAGAGTATTTACCTTTAGTCCGGCGATGAACTCAAAGCAATGCAAAGATGAAAACAAATTATGTAACTCTTCTTTGCTATGATTCAAGAAGAAAATTATGTCATCCGCATAATTAAGGTTGTTGACAACAATGCTAGTAGGAGAAACTGAAAAACCGCTGAACATGCCTTGATTTGCAGCTCTATCCATGAATCTTGAGAAACCTTCCATAGCAATGTTAAATAAAATAGGAGATACTGGACAACCTTGTCTCACACCTCTTGTACTAGTAAAATAGCCGAAAGAAGACCCGTTGATAAGAACCGAGAAAGAAGAAGTTGAATAATAGAACCTTAGCCAGTTGCACCATTTCTTACTGAAACCCATTTTTACTAGAACAAATTCCAGATGCCTCCAATTGATTCTATCAAAAGCCTTTTCAAGATCAATTTTGCAAACAATACCCTGATTTCCAGATCTAAGTCTTGATTCTACCAACTCATTGGCAATAAGAGTACCATCAATGATTTTCCTACCTTCAATATAAGCATATTGTACCGGTGAAATCAAGTTATCCATAACAAGCTTTAGCCTAGTAGCAAGAACTTTGGAAATAATCTTGTAAACACTAGTAAGCAAACAAATAGGTCTACAATCCTTGATAGTCTCAATATGATCCTTTTTTGGCACCAAAGTAATGAAAGCAAATGTCCTAATTGTGTTTAGAATTAATATTACCTGTAGTGCAGAATTCATTCACCGTACCCATAATATCATCCTTGATGAAGTGCCAGAACTTATGGAAGAAAAGAATAGGGAAACCATCTGGACCTAGAGCTTTGTCATTCCATAAATCTCAAATAGCATACAAAACCTTATCCTCAGTAAAGTCAGCATCTAGGATATTTGCTTCTGTAGAAGAAATGGACACAAAGTCAATCCCATCTAAATCTGGTCGAATGACCTCTTCCTCGACAAGCAGATTTTTGTAATAACCTATAATGTGTTCTTGCAACCTGGTTCTGTCAGAAACTAACTCTTTTCCAATGTAGAGTTGACTAATTCTATTGTATCTACGTCTGGCAGAAGCATTATTAATGAAGAAAGAAGTGTTTCTGTCACCTTCCTGCAACCACTTCATATTTGACTTAATTTTCTTAGTAGTATCCTCCATTTTAGAAATCCTTTCAAAATCTACTTTGTGTTGAAGATGCACTCTCCGCTCTTCTTCGGTCAGAATATTATCTTCATCCAGTCCATCAAGAGTTTGAATTTAAGAGAGAATATTCTTCAGCTTTGAGTCAGTATGGCCAAAAACCTCTTTGTTCCAAATTTTTAGCTTTTCTTTAAGAGCTTGTAACTTCAAACGAGCTTGATCTTTGGGAGTACATAAAAAAAAAAAAAAAAAAAAAACCACCAATCTTCTAATAACTGTAAGAATCCATTCTCCATGAACCACATGATTTCAAACCTAAAAGGACTAGGTCCCCAAAGAGGATGCGAGATATCTAAGAGAGTGGGATATGGTGTGAGGTAGGTCCGGCTTTGGCTAATTGGGTAACAAAGGGTAGTGTTGTTCAAAGGATGGGGATATGAGGAATCTATCCATTCGCACATAACTGGATTTGCTTGGCCATTTGACCAAGTATATCTTGCTCCCTTGAGAGGCAAGTCAATAAGATCGTGTTCAACTATGAACTTATTAAAATTCTTCATACTTCTTGTGATTTACTTGCAATTCTTCTTTTTAGCACACTTGGTAATTGTATTAAAATCACCACTAATACACCATGGAAGATTTGACCAATATATGCAAACCGTGTCAAGCTCAATCCAAAACTCATTCCTATCAACTGAGTTATTTGGCCCATAAACACTTGTAAGTACCTTTGAAAATTATCTTGTTTGTTAGTACAAAGTACGAGAGAGAGTGTACTCGGCAACAAGTGAGTCACTTATATCCACCAAGTCTTTATCCCAGAGAATTATCATTCCACCGGAGCTCCCTACAGATTGTTGCATTGTCCAATCCACATTCTTATAACCACAAATCTGCTCAATGTCCCAAAACGTACATTGCATCATTTTAGTTTCTTGGAGAATAATGATAGGAGCTCTAATCATATGTATCATCTTATGAACCACCGTTCTTCTACTACGTGAATTTAAACCTCTTACATTCCAAGTAAGAATTTTTAAACTCATTGAGGAAACAATTTACCCCTAGAAGTAACTCGACCTTCTTGGTCCGGATGAAGGAGATGCAATAACTTAGCCGACAAATACCAAGTCACTTTAGCTCATTACGCGCTTCAAAGGAATCACCGGCTGTGATTCATTAATAGGTTCGGGGTTGGTGGAACAATCACCAACTGAGAAATCTACCACTGTAGGTTCGAATCCGGGTGGAAAATACGTAAATGTATTCTCAAGGCCCAAAAGAGGTTGAGAGGGTTGTTTATCTTCATGTACTGAAATGATTTCCTCATCAGCAAGACGAACAATATTTTGTACTGCAAAATCTTTTAGGATTCACTTTTTTGTTGGCAGGATGGGGATGGGTTTAAGCACTGGACCAGTTTTGGATACTTTAGAAACTAAGAGTTTCACAGTATGATTTGGCATTGATTGGAAATTAATACCAAGACTGAATAGACAATTTACTTCAGCTATAATCCAGGCTGGTGAGGTGAGTTGAATGATTTTTTGAGGTTTGATGGTATTGTGCAGTTTGGAACAATGTTGGAGGTTTGAAACTAATTACGTGCAAACTTGGGAATATTTAGGAGCTGACAATGGTGGAATAAAAGTAGAGGGATAAGTTGATGTAGGGCTAGGAAACGATATCAGATCATCAATAAAGGTTTGGAGTGGAAAAGATGGCAGGCGAGAGTTACATGTTTGGACGGGTTTTTAGTTTCGAGTTCGACAATGATACGAGCTCGGGAAGATTTCGGGGATAGAAAGTTTGAAACCTGCGGGTTTGTACACCTCATCAACTTCCATGTCATTTGGAAAATCCATAGTTGCGGAAGGCCACGTCGTATCGCAAGCTCTCTCGCTCTTCCTTTGAAATATCCGAGAAGCGTGAGAAGAATTCTGAATAATTTTCTTGCGAGAATTGTTTTACGGGCTTGGACCTGGTTGGATTTCCTCTTTTTCCTTCGTCTATTTTTTCTAGACTTGTGGGGAACTGTATTCTCCTTAACAACCGATGCATTCAAATCAGTTAACAAAATATGAGATACCGTGGGATCTGCTGAGGTATCTGTCAATTCCTTATTTAAAGCAGACAATAATGGTTGTGGAGAAATCTTGCATGCAACAGCTGAATTATTGATATTGTGTAGATACTTTCTTTTCTTGGCTCTAGAAGTTTCTAAAGAATCACGAGTGGCTGTTATGATATTCAATTCTGGATCCGAATACACAGGGGTTGTGATAAGAAAACTGCAGTCAGCCGATGATGACTTTCCTGTAACTCTGATGTGAGACATGAACAATTATTTGTCGGAGAAGAGCTTGATAACTCTAGGAATTGAGTTAATTCCATGAATATTCCTGATTTTCATACGCATCACACGTAAGTTGGTAAGTTTTAGGGTTGCAGGATCGATGAAAAGTAGCTCCCCACATATCCTGCCAATAGCGTGAATCAGTTTTAAAGACCAAAACTGAAAAAGAATTCCCAAAATTTCAATATTAAACTCATAGTGATGAGCAATAGTTGAACCCCAGATCTGTTGATGCCATCTAAACACAGAATAGGTCGTGTTATGAACTGTGAATTTTAATTCCAAATTTTTACGGGAGAAATCATCACCTACATGAAAAATTGCACGTGTTGAGTTGATAGGAAACAATTCAAAAGTTTTTTGAATCTGTAACTCCGTACAAAGTAATATACCCAGTTTTGACCATGACCTAACTCTTCTAGGTGAAGATATAATGAATGCGTTGTTCCATCCACCTAAATTTGTTGGATCATGATCCATATATAGAAACTGGCCATATTTCGAGCTCTTTGTGTTGATTGCACATGGTGCAACAAACCTATCATAAACAAAAGGTGAATGAGAGATGGGTTGTTGGTTTACGGAATGGATTTTCTTGTTTCGAGAAAACAGGGATTGTGCATAGGAAGTATTAGCTGTGGTGTAGATTTCCGGCCTGGTTTGGTGTATTGGAAGATTGTTCAACTGAGGTTTAGGCTTTGATAAGGAAACAGAGAAATTAATGATGAATTCCATTGCATATGCCATTTCAAACCATCCTTCAAATCTTTGTCCAGATGGAACATAGAATGAGATCGGGTAAGTTTTGGGGTTTGAACTGTATAGAGTGATATGAAGATAAAATCCTTTTTCGTTGTGGTGTTTAGTCGCAGTGAACCATCTTTGATTATCTTTGTGTTTCCAGACCGACTTACCCAAATCTCCGTTCTTTGCTGCTTCATGAAACAATTTTTGCAAATCAGCGGCAAGACAAAAGGTGAAAATTCCATTCAATTTTCCATGAGAATGAAATTCAGTAAGGGTGATGTTTGAAAGAGGAATGGTTGAACTGCAGGCTATTTTAAAAAACTTACGAGCAATGGTGATAAATCGATGTTGGGAAGACATAATTTGGATGTACTAAGGCTAGGAAACTATGCTATCTAAGGGATCCTAGGGATCTAATCGCTAACAGGGATGAAAATCACTAAGGTTTGGAGAATGAAAGTGGATTGAGAAAACATCTTGAACAGTCACGATATGAATATGCTCAAAAAAAAAAAAAAAAGATGATGGATTTCTGTTTGTTTTTTTGCAGCATAACGAATACTAAAAACAAGATGATGAATTTCCTAATTCATCAAGTCTTGCAAGAGGAGGAAAGTTTCCGTAGTTGAGAGCATTTTCCCAATTCATGTCCAACTAGGATCCATAAATATTACTACACCTCCTAGTTCATTCCCCGTTGCAAAGAAATAAATTTTTCTCTCTTCTCCGTGAATCGGTTTCCCCTTTTCATGACTCACTAAATTTTTTCACTTTCTATCTTGATTTCTAGTTGAAATTTTGTTAAAAACTCTATGATTATATGTTTGTGATTATCTATTTAATATCGTTTCGACTTAAGATGTTTTAAACCTGTTTTTAAAAATCTGTTATTGGATTTCTCTGTTTTTAGAATGTCTAGCTAATTTCTTTTTTCCCAATGTGTTTACAGATTATCTTTTTCCTGATGGCGTTGTCCAGGTTATCTGAAGTGGATAAGGTGTATGCAGAGATTACTCTACAGCTCGTTGAAGCTATAGTGTTCAAGATGTTTGTCATTGTTGATTTGAATTTCTCCATAGATGTTCCCAGTGGTTGTGACCCAACTCAGACTAGAAATCGGTACTATCGTAAATCTCGCGCATTCAAATTTCAAAATTTCAAATTCCGTCAAATCAATTACCTAATTTGGTGCTTGTCTTTCTTATCAATTCTCTGGTCAAACACTAATCTCGCAGTTTCCTTTCCAATAAGATATTTCCATATCAAAAATCATCCCTGTTTAATAGATTATTCTCAAGAATATTTCAAAACCCTAAATCATAATAATTCATTTTATATATGCTTAAACTTTTATAACAATATACAAGCAGTAAGCCTTGTTCATTATCAAAAAATGGCTGAGGAAAATGTTCAGAACATAACAGTAACAGATTTGGTTCAAAAGTTTAAAACTGCTACTTTAGAACTTGGAGAATCTTCTGAAGTAATAGTCCACAATCAAGAACAAAAAGTAACTGAAGAAAGCTCTGAATGGGAATTTTGCCTAATTGGTAAAATCATTATTGAAGGAAATATGGGTTTGAAGACAGTTGAAAATAACATAGGTTTTTCATGGCCTTTACTTGCTGAAGATGAATTGAAGATTGTGGAGATAGACACTAACTTCATGGTTTTCAAGTTTAAGGAATGGGATATTGTGAAGAAAATCTTTGACACAAGACCTTGGAGCATCAATGGGTGGCTTGTAATTCTGCATCACTATAGTGTTGATATGATCTACCAAGAGTTATATTGGTCCCATTAGTGTTTATGGATTCAGCTGAAATAACTCCTCCCAAAGCATATGAATGTGGATGCTGTCAGAAAGATGGGGTCTCCAATGGGTGAAGTCATTGCTATAGATCCTTCAAATGCTATTCCAAAAGCTGGTGATCCAGTTAAAGTGTGTGTTATTGTGGATATTAACAATCCATTGAGGAGAGGAGTTCTAGCTATGACTGAAGTTGGATGTACAAGATAGATAAAATATTTTTATGAAAAACAACCTAAGAATCTGTGTCCCAACTGTTTTATCCTTAATCACATCAAAGGTGTTTGTAAAGCTGCAACTGAATACCTGGAAGCTGTGCACAAGAAAGCTCATTATTTTGGTGTTAAGAATCTCAAAGGGAAAAACAAAATAATGGAACCAAAGACTATAGGACAAGTTCCAGTCAGAATTCAAAAGAATAAAGTTAAGACTCCAGCTTTTGTTCCTCCTCAAGTTGATATTAAGATTATTGGAAGAATTGTAGATGTTGATGAAGATGATGCCCAGGATTCTGCTAGACTTGGAAAGCGTCAGAGAAACAACCAAACTGATAGTGCCTATGGAACTCAGACTGTCCAACTCTTGGAAGCCAACAACAATGACAAACATCTTGCATCACAAGTAATCTCACAGACCACTCAGCAAGGAAAAGAAATCAATAACATCATTGGGACTGGAAAGGTTTTTTCTAGACTCTACTCTTTCTATTATCTGCAGCTCTTATTTATTACAAAAGTTTTCAAAATGAAAATATTATCTTGGAATGTTCAGGGTATAAACAATAGTTTTACAAAACAACAACTTGAAAATCTTGTTAGATCTCAAAGTCCTGATTTTGTCTTTCTTTGTGAAACTAAAATTGATGTTCCTAGGATGGTCTCTATTGCTCAATCTTTCCATTATTACAATTATGATTACATAGATAAAGTTGGTCGTGGGGGAGGTCTCATTCTAATGTGGAAGGATGGAATCACATTTAACATTGTTTTTACTGCTGATAACATTATTCATGCCCTTATTAAGATAGATCCTAGTAAACCAGAAGCTCTAGTCTCTTTTATGTATGGATCCACTTATAATGATCCTAAAAAGAAACAATGGAATTTCTTACAGGGTTTGAGTCAAGATGTTTTTCAACCCTGGATATTAATAGGAGACCTTAATTTTCATATATCCAGAAACAGTAGCTCTGACAGTTGGGTCCAAAATATAATTCGAGATTCAGGTTTAATGGACTTAGGATTTGAAGGTAAAGATTTTACCTGGACTAGTAACAGTTATGGTACAGGACCAAAAAAGGCTAGGCTAGATATGGCTTTAGGAAGTAATGATTGGTTTTTGCACTTTTCTCAGGCTAAAATCATTCACCTAAATCATATAGCCTCTGATCATTGTCCTATTTTGTTGATAACTGATCCCATTCCTAAGAAACTTTGGAGACCTTTTAAGTTCTTTGGAACTTGGATGCAGCATGACACTTTTAGCAACCAACTTGAAAGTATTTGGAATGTGAATACTAATGGTATCCCTGCTCATAAATTTAAGTTTAAACTTCAGAGTACTAGGTTATCTTTGTCTCAATGGAATAGACTAGAATTTGGAGATATTCAAAAGAACATCAATACTATTCAAAATCAACTTGATATTGCCCCAAAAGAAGTTAGATCGAAGGTCAATTTATGAGAGTTAAAGCTCTAACTAAATACCTAGAAAACTGGTACAATATTCAAACTAGTTTCTTTAGAGAAAAATCTAGGGATAAACATGTTCTTGACATGGATAACAACACTAGGTATTTCCACTATATGGTTAAAAAAAGACTTCATAGGAATAATACTTCTACTCTTTGTGATGCTAATGGTAATTGGTGTACTGATAGGGATGATGTCTCTAATCTTCTTACAAATCATTTTAGTACTATTGCTTGCACCAGTAACCCTGTTTTATCTGAAGCTGATTTTAATATCATTCCCCATGTTATTTCTGATGCTGATAATCTGTCTCTAG
Source organism: Papaver armeniacum (assembly GCA_023531295.1). NCBI lineage: Eukaryota > Viridiplantae > Streptophyta > Magnoliopsida > Ranunculales > Papaveraceae > Papaver > Papaver armeniacum. The sequence goes on from JAJJWW010016672.1 coordinate 24,866, forward strand.
TTTCTGTTCCTACTTCTGAGGAAATAATTCATGTTGTCAAGTCTATGCCAGCTTGGAGTTCTCCTGGTCCTGATGGTTTCCAAGCTGGCTTCTACCAATCACAATGGCACATAGTTGGTAAGGATGTTATTGATGTGGTTCAAAAAAATTTTGAGTCTGGATTTATGCCAAAATGTTTGAACAAAACTTATATCTGTCTTATTCCTAAGGTTAAAGACCCTAAAAAGCAAGCCGACTTTAGACCCATAGGCTTGTGAAATGTTTTCTATAAGATAATTTCAAAAATCTTAGTTAATAGAATGAGACCCTTTCTTAAGAATCTAATCTTTCTTATCAAGCAGCTTTTGTACATGGGAGAGCTATACATGATAATATCATCATAGCTCATGAAGTTATTCATTCAATGAAGCATAAATAAGGTGTAAGTGGTACTATGGATTTGAAATTAGATTTATCTAAGGCTTTTGACAGGCTTGAATGGACTATTCTGTTGAAAGTTCTATCTCATTTTGGGTTTAATGATGCTTTCTGTGGTCTAATCCATCAATGTCTCTCAACTACTAGTATAAATGTCCTACTTAATGGATCACCTTGTCAACAATTTGAGCCATCTAGGGGAATTAGACAAGGTGATCCTTTGTCTCCATATTTGTTTCTATTAGCAATGGAATTCTTATCTTGAAGTTTATTGGTTGCTGAGACTAACAAGGATATTGCAGGTATCAAAGTGGCTAGAAGAGCTCCTTCTATATCTCACCTCTTATTTGCAGATGATATCCTTATTTTTGCAAAAACTGACAATCACAATATTGATAGTATTTTAAGCATTTTGCATAAATTTGGTAGTGTTTCTGGTCAGACCTTGAATTTTGACAAGTCTTGTGTCTATTTCAGCAATAATCTCAGTCCAGGTGATTGTGAGAATTTGGCTCAGCAGTTGAACATGTCTATTATTGATGATTCTGAAACTTATCTGGGTGCCCCTCTTCTTCTTGGTCATTCAAAAGTTATATCTTTTGAACCTATAACTCAATCCTTTGAATCTAGGCTCAATAACTGGGTTAGTATCTCTCTTCATCAGGCATGTAGGTCTCCTTTATTCAAATATGTTCTAAATTCTTTACCCACTTATCGGATGGGTTGTTTTAAAATTTCAGTCACCATTATTGATATGTTAGATACTTTGCAAAGGAATTTTTGGTGGGGACACAAAGGTAATAAGGGTATAAATTTCTTAGCTTGGACAAACATGAATAAACCCAAGGAATTAGGTGGTCTTGGCTTTAGAAATTTAGAAAATTTCAACAAGGCCTTAATTATGAAACTCGCATGGAAGATTAGCTCAAGGAAGAAGAATCAGTGGATTCAGATTCTTGAATCTAAATATTTCAAGAATAGTAGTTTTCTCCACTTAAGTAAACTCAATGACAAGAGTTCTTGGATTTGGAAAGGCTTATACAGATGCTTAGATATCATTAAGGAAAACAGTGTATGGTCAATCAGATGTGGTACAAAAACTAATATCTGGCTAGATAAATGGGCCATTGGTGTTGATCAACCCCCTGAACCTGCTGATAGTTCATAAGATGTTTCTACTTTGACTCTTGTGTGTGATTTATTTTTAGCAGAAACCAGAAGTTGGAATGTTCAACTCATTCTCACTATTTTTTCTCTTGATACTGCTACTAAAATTATAGCAATGCAGGTCCCCAAGTATGGTACTGATAAGCTCATCTGGCTACCAGATAGAAAAGGCAAATTTTCTGTAAAAAGTGCTTACAATGTACTTTGTAGTCACAATTCTGATAGCAATCTTCCTCAACCAGTTTCTAATGCTACTTGGAAAGCTCTTTGGAAATGCAAGTCCCCTCATAAGGTTAAATTGTTGGTTTGGAAATGTCTTAAGACTATAGTCCCAACTAGAGCCAAAATATATAGATACAAGAAGGATATAGATATCCATTGTAGCATTTGTAATGCTAGATTAGAATCAGTTAATCATCTATTTTTAGAATGTCCCTATGCTAGATCTGTTTGGCTTGGAGTTAACATCAATGTCAGTAATATTTTGTCTACTTATGGTGATTTAATGAACTGGATCATAAGTTGGTTTGATGCAGGTAATTATCAAGCAGGAGATTCACAAACTGATATGGGTTATAGACAGAACTTGCTTATGATCACTTTATGGCGTATATGGAAGGGCAGATGTGCTCTTTTCTTTCAGAATTTTAAGCCTAGTAGCATGTTAACTATTAGCAGAATACATACTATGATTGATAGTTGTAAACTTTCTAATTCAAATGCTACTGTGGTTAATGCTGATTTGCAGTTGCAGGTTCAGAGTTGGGATCCTCCAGACACAAATTTTATGAAAATTAATATAGATGCTTCTTTTATAAAGCAAAATCTTACAGTGGAATTGGTGATTGTGAGGAATTTTGCGAAGAAACCGTTTTGGTGCAAAAGGAGCATACTTCAATGGAGTAATGATCCTGATCAAGAGGTGGAACAGCTGGAATGTCTTGCAATGAAAGCTGCAGTGGAGCTGGCAATTGAAAGAGATTACAGAAATGTCATTTTTATGTCAGATAGTGAGGTTTTAATTAAGTCAATTAATGAACAAACTACATATGTTCACTGGATGAATCAAGGTACTATCCTTGACATCAAATTTATGTTAGCAAGTCATGGAAACTTTAAGTGTCAGTTAGTTAATAGGCTTAAGAATGGGGTAGCTGATAAAATAGCCAAGAAATCTAGAATCAATGGAGTGAATTTTAATTTCACAAGAAACTACCCTCAAGACATATTGGAATGGGTAAATTATGACATTATCAGATGTAATTTTTCTGCTTAATCAATGAAATTCTTTTTTGCGTCAAAAAAAATAAAAATATTACTACATTCTTACTGGACCCGAAGAGTCATTGAATATGGCGTGCATCGACTACTACACCTCTTCTACAGTCAATGGAGGTGCACCCCAAAGTAGTATTTACTCTAGACACAAGCGGCACTGGATGAAGAAGAAGACGCATCTTTTCAGGCTGCCTCCTGTCCTTTCAATGGTTCATCACCTATAACACCACCGTGCGTAAGCCTTATGGTTAAGTGTAGGAGGCCCATTTTGGCAGGTGATCTTGAAACTTGTGCTCCGGATCCTTACTATGAGATATCTGATGATCATGCCTATTCCGAAGATTCTTCCGAAGATTCTGATGTAAAACCTTACCATAAATCTATTCAAACCTCAAAATATAAGCGACTAAGTACACAGAAAAAAGTATACACACTTCTCAAGAAGATTTCAATGTTGTGCAACAGAAAGAAAACAACTCGTGAAAAAACAATCCAAATGCCTACAGTTGTGTTTGAATCAAACATTCAGATTATGCCTCAACAGATGCATTGGATGTATACAGATACTTGTTTTAGATACGACAAATACGTTGGATACGGAGTTTATATTCATGACTATAATGGCAAACCGATTGCTGCTTGCTCTGGGGTTCTTAAACAACATGTTTCTCCTCTTTTTCACCAGTTGGAGGCTGTTAAGGCAGGTTTACGGCTTGCTCGGAAGAAAGGAATTCGGAAGATTGCAATTTTCTGTAACCATAATATGGCTTGTCAAGTAGTTGATCGGTTTGAGTATAGAGGATACATGTGTTATCGGCATATGGAAGATAATGCTACGTGCGATGCAATTTGTGAAGCTTGTGTCGAGGCTTTCTTTCGACTTGATCCTGATCCTAACGCTTTTGATATTTTCTTCCCAATTCTGAGAGATATTATAAATTTGGGGCTACGTTCTGTGGATATTCAACTCTGCTCAGCGTCCGCTCTCGAAGTTGCAACAACACCGGCAGATTATCTGGCCAAGTCAGGCAAAAATGAAGAATACGAACCTGCTTTTTTTCCTCAGGAGTTGAAAGATATCATAATTGAAGAATCTTTTTGCCGACATAATGTAGTCCTTCGAATGAGTACTCCCATAGCAGGATTTGATAGTGTATGGTCTCCAAATTATTAAATTGCATTCTAGATTTTCTTTTCAAGTAAATCCCTAAATAATATTGGTTCTCTTAAATCACGCACCTCAACCAGGTCAACCACTGAAAACATGAAGAATATTAAAAATATCTAAATTCGTCTATCTTGGTAAATGTTACAGTGTAATGTTTGAAGAAAAATCAACTTCAAGCAAACATTTTCATGTTTAATTAGTACTCCCTCTGTTTTTGGAAAAGTGATACTTTCACTTTTTCATTCTAGCCTAAAAATAGTACCCACAATTGGGGGATATCAAAACTAATTGGGGGATATGAATTACTTCCCCCAACCAATAGTTTCGCTAAGGGTGTTTTGGGGTGCAAAATACGAAACTACCCTTTAAAACAATAAAAGCTAAATCAAACATAAAAATACCCTACTCCCTTTTTAAATTCGAAACATTTCTCACTTCCTTTCAAATTCCATTCTCCTTCCTCGCTTCTGGCTCCTCACTTTGATTTTTTTATTTCTTACATTCGGTAGGGATGAAGACCACACCGATAAGGATGACACCATGCAGTCGAGTCTTAGGCATAGTTATTTATGATGAAGATCACGACAGCATGCGAGTTAGGCATGGTTATGTAGGGGGATGAAGACCATGCCGATACTAGGTTCCTCGATCAGGCATGGTTATTTATGATGAAGACCATCTTCTGCATGACGAGTTCCTGCAAGATGCTCGATATAAATCTATCCATCTTTGTAGTCAAGTGAAAAAAAAAAAAACAATTTTCTGGATACTTTCCATCATGTGCCGACATACAAATTTAAAGCAAGATACTATGCCTAGGAAAGTAGAGCATGCTCGAAAATTAGATAATCGTCTTGGGAAGTGGACTGATTAGAACAAAAAAAAATTGGTTTTGAAGATCAAAACCAGAAAATTTTGTCCCCGGATAATGGCAAACAATTTATGAAAATTTCCAGCAAATGTCGGCATGGTTTTTTGGTTGAATACCATGCCGACACCGATCTTTTTCAGCTGCAACAATGGTGGATTCAAAGAAAAAAAAATCAAAATTTCAACCTCTTAGGCTTAGTCCTATGGGCTAGATATCTAGCTGCTAGATTGGCCATCCACGTCAGCCTGGGCAACCTCCTAAGTCCTATGGTATGGCCAATCTAGCAGCGAAACGCTGATCAGTGCAGCGTTTGACGCTGAACAGTGCAGCGTCCATGGGAACGCCGAATGAAGCGGCGTTTGACTTGGTCAGCAAGGTTGGAACGCCGAACCGAACAGCGTCAAGGGAAAACGTTTTATCTCCACAGCAGATCGACTTCTTCCCCATTTCTTTTTTTTTTCACATTCACTCTCAAAACTACCCAAAGATGCATGTTCATGTTCGTGCTTTATAGAAGTTTTTTTCAAATTCCTTAGTGGGTTTGTTCTTCATCAATTGTGATCGATTGAAGGTGGTTTGGTGCGATTCCATCCACAAAATCATTCCAAGTAAGAAATTTAAGTTTTAGGTTTAAGTTTTATGATTTTTGATTTTTGGTGCGATTTTATTCAAATTGATGATTGATATTTCGTATTTAGATGATGTAGATGATATGTGTATGGTTTAATTTGATTATTTGTGATGAATTTTTTTATTTGGGGATTTAATTTGATTATTTGTGATGAACAAAAAATAAATTTTGATTTTTGTGATGAAAATGATAATTCTTATGATGTTTGTAGGTAAATTTGCATGATAATTTGATCATTTGTATGATGAAAATGATTGATAAAGAATTATTTTTGATTATTTGTGATGAAAATTTGATAATTTAGTTTGTATAATTAAAATGAATGATATTGATACTTAGTTTGTATGGATGAAAATGATATTGATAAGAGAAAATTAGGCTAAGGCCCCACCCATGTATAACCCATAATATGAGGCCCCTAGTTAAAAGAGTTTTAAAAACAGGCCCAAAATTAAAAAAAAAATTAATAAAAGCGAAAAGACTAAATTAGCCTCGAGTATATAATAAACATCACCTACCTTTCTCTCGTTCAGAAGCCATTATTTCATTTACCAGGAGAGAGAAAACAAATCTCACTCGCTGAAAACAGTTCGAGATCAAAGAAAACCTAAAAAATCAAGAAACATATTCATCATCATCTGCTGAATCATCATCATCTGCTGAAACTATTCATCATCTCAATCTCGCTTAACCCCTAATTAGAAGAAACATATTGAAACAGTTTTGATTCAAAACCAAAAAAGCGGTTTCAGTTTCAGTTTGAGATTCAAAAACTAAATCGCCGTTGTTAATGATTCTTGTTGATGAAATATGACGATGAATCACTAGGTATGTTTTGATTTGAATCATTAGTTTTGATCTGCTTTTGATGAATCACGATGTCAACTGTTTTGGAATGTTTTTGATCTCGTATTTGATTTGTTTTTGATATGTTAATTCAAAGACGAATAAAGAAGAAGAAGACGAAGAAAGAAGAAGAATACGAAGAAAGGAGAAAGAAGACGAACGAGAGGTTTGAATCTGCATTTTGGATCTTCTACTTTTCCTCTCTCGGTTTTAGGGGTTAGGTTTACTTGATGATTTCGTTGATGTATCATTTGAATCTCATGTTTAGGAGTTTAGGACTACTGCAAATTGATGTTTTCTTCTTCGTTAAAAGCTGCAGATTCGATTCAATTTACATTTTGTGAACTAAAATGGCGCAAGGAAGAAGGAATCCCCCGAAGCGAGATGCTTTAAGAGGTACTTAGATGTGAAATTATTTGAGTATGCGTGTTGTTGTGATATCATGCTAGTGAAAATGCCTCGAATGTTTAACTATACAAACAAAGCCTTGTGTAACTTGAAGTTACACATTCAAAATCTAACCACTTGTCTGTATTGTGGTATGTATATTGAGTGTGTAACTTGAAGTTACACATACAAATGAGCATATATTCCGTGAGTTACACATTCAAGATGTCGCCTCTGAAATTTTGTGTAACTATAATTTACACATTTGGAATCTCATGTTTTGATGTGTAACTATAATTTACACATTAAAAATCTCAACACTAACTTGCCAATTGGCAGTGTAACTATAAGTTACACATGGAAAATCGTCATGAACTAAATTTGATTAACTTCGAATTTTGCTTGTGATGATGTCATGGACTAAATTTGATCTCATGATATGCTTGTAAATTTTCATAGAAATAGAGAGTGTGTAAATAAGAGTTACACATTAAAAATCTTATAGAAATAGAGCATGGTTTGTATATTGATTGTGTAACTTATAGTTACACATTAAAAATCTTATAGAAATGAGCCTAGATTTGTAACTATAGGTTACACATGGAAAATCTCACCACTGACTTGCTAAGGGCATGTGTAACTGTAAGTTACACTTTAAACAATCTCACCAATGACTCTACAATGGGTTATATATTGATTGACTGTGTATGTGTAACTATAATTTACACATTGAAAATATCAACACTAACTTTCCAATTGATCGTGTAACTACAAGCTACACATTCAAAATCTCATCACCGACTTGCCTTGTGGTCCCGATTAACTTATAGTTACACAAAGAAATACAGATTCTTATGCATGTGTAAATTGAGGTTACACAACACATAATAGAATGATTCAGTTTGTGTACTTGGAAAATACACATAGTTTATGACATGAATTTGATTTTGCAGTTATAAAGGAGTGTATTTATTAAGTACACAAAATACTGACTCATGCTATTTTTTTGTGTGTTGTGTCTGGGAAAATTAAGGCAATCCTTGAATGCCATTAAGGATTTGGTAAAGGTGATAAAACCTATAGGATTGACTTGTGGCTCGAGAGATATCTTTTAAGAGTTTTCACTGCGTAAGCTCGTAATGATGTATTACGATGAGTATGATGCACGGCTGTACCAAGTACAACAAAACAAATCACTACCAACAAAAGCGGCGTATTGAAGCTTTTGAACTGCTTTGATATGGATTGTGACACACCTTGTTCTTTCAAGTTTGGTGATGATAAGTTTATAGAGTCTACACTAAACAAAGCTGCCGGTTTATTTTACATGCAAAGGGTTGGAAGTAGGAAGGGTCAAAAGCTATTAAAGAACTTTTCTCATAAGGATTTGATTGACAATGTTTTGTACAACAAGTTCTTCACCGATATTAAGTCTACAAGACATCAGGACAACGGTGACTAAGACAAAAATTTTAGAGAAGATAAAACAACTTATGACCAAAAGGAGAAAAAGTGGGCGAAGAAAGAAAATTGATGATAAGGATCTAGTTTGTTTGATAGGTTTTTTTATCTTTTGCTGTGTATTATTTTTTGGAGACATAAATGCTAATGGAGTGAATGTGAAATATCTTAGTGTCGTTGAAACATATGAGACGGTGCTCAAGGTGTCTTTGACTTAATACACGAGCACTTGTTTGAAGAAATTCATGATAATATTAATTGCTTGGCAAATGTGAAGGCTTTGTGAAGTACTTACTTTGGTAAAGCTTGTGTGTAATTTCTATTCCAAAGCACTTTTAGTGTTATGTTCGGGATATTTTATTTTAATATTATTTGCTTGACTAATTAAAATTTATATATGTTGCGATATTGTTTGCTGAACATGCACCGAGAAGCTCAATCCCAAAGTTGCAAACCACGAAGAAGATATCCCGCTGGTTGGAAGGTGGGATCTATACCAGATTTGGATTACATTTCTATAACAGACATGACAGAGTTTTTTGAAGTGTTAGTTGGTTTATGTTTTGTAAATTTATGGTAATATCAATATAATTTAGATAAAACTTTGATGTAATCCTAATTGTCATGTGTAGCTATAAGTTACACATTTAAATGTGCTTGTGTAACCTATAGTTACACATGCAAACATAACACAAATGAATTCAATTTATATGTGTAACTATAGGTTACACATATAAAATGTTCTTATGTAACTTTAAGTTACACATACAACCGAAAATTTGTACATTTAGAATGTTCAACTGCTTTTGCTATCTCTTTTAACCTCTCCATCTCGTTAATTGAAACCAACTCCTAGCTTTGTGGTGAAGTTTTTCTGCCTTGAGAAGCGACTAGGTATATCAACCGTGGTACCAAAGAAGGACGACCGCAAAGTCGGGCTGAAAGCATAAACCATTGAGAATGGACAATCGAAAGAGCAACGCAAGCAAACCAAGCAATGTTTAAAGCAAAGTGTATGCAATTGCAAGAGAAGGAATATCGGCGGACCTTTCAGAACAAGAGTAATTCAAGATTCACAATTTTAGTTGCCAAATTATGCAAGCAATGGGTATTGATCCTTACAAAGTGACCCGGAAGAGTTTATGCAACATGAAGATCTTTGGACATGGAGGTACCGATCGTGGAGCTACCGAGCATGAAGAAGTAGAATTCTTGCATGGAGCAACTGATCAACAGGATATGGAACTACGAGCATGGAAGTAGTGAACATGAAGAAGAAGAATCCGAGAAAGAGAAAGAGAAAGATGACACGGAAAAATCCTTCCATGAAGAATGTAAGTAGTTGTTCATTTTTAATATGCTTCTTTAACTTGATAGAGGTACCCAATTAGTTGACACTAAGGTCTTTGAACATTTTTAGGTTCATATTTTAGTTGTTCGCTTTTAATATGCTTGTTTAACTTGATTACACTTGATTATTGTTGAGTAAACTAATCATATGGATGTGTAATCCCTAGTTACACATGCTATATGCATGTGAAACTTCTCGGTTACACTAGTTAGATGCATGTGTAACCGCATGTTACACTAGGTATCCATGCCATACTCATGTGTAACATGAAGTTACACATGCTAGTTATCGAAGCCAGTCAATCACACATGATATATTCTTCTTGAAATTTTATTAAAAAAATTTAACATCATAATCATCATCCTAATTCTCATTTCAATGCTTGTGCGCTTCCATGTATGAGCCTGGCACTGGAAATACGCCAAAATTTCGCAAGCTCAAACTTCTGCAGAGGGGCGCAAGGCTCATCAAAAGAAGAAGCCCGCTAGTAAGAAAAAGCGCACTCTGCAGTGTTGTTGATGAGGCTAAGAAAGCCGATGAAGAGACGCACTGCCGATGAGGCACAAAAGAAAGATGCGAAGGTGGTGTTGTGGTTGAGCCGCGTGAGAAAGCCATAGGTGATGATGCAAATGTCATTGAAGAGACACCTGCAACTGTTGGTGACGGTTTGGTTCTCGATGCTCAACTCACTAACATCAGAAACTATCGACGATAGTTTTGCTTCAACACAGTTTGAGGACTCCATGGTGATAACTGCTACAACACCGCAAACACAGCCTGACAATGCTCAGACCTACATGTTGGTGCAACTAGGAGCTAACCCTACTGATATGACGGATGCTGAAGTGAGTAAAATGCTTGATGAGATTGTCGGTGACATTAACAAAAGTGAACCTGACTAAAGTGATGGAGAATGCAGAACCTAGCTCAAGTGGTAACCACTCTTCCGTTTTATTTTTCCTTTATGTTTTGTTTGTAATGGAAGTGTAACTTCAAGTTACACATTGCAAAAGGCATTTGTAGCTTGTGGTTACATACATTACATTATTATTTTGGCTTGTTTTGTTTGTAATGGAAGTGTAACTTCAAGTTACACATTGTAAAAAGCATGTGCATCTTGAGGTTACACACATTACATTATTATTTTGGCTTGTGTAACTTTAAGTTACATACATGTGCTAATTTCTCGAGATTTTGCCTTTTTTTTTTTTTTTTTTTTTTGCGCCTACAACACAAGGGAACTTTTTTTAGCCTTGAATAGATAAAACTCCACTACCTGCAGGAGTTCTTTGAAGGAAGTTGCGAATACAATAAGAGAAAACTAACCAGCATTCATACAACAACGTGTCCGAGGAATAGAAAAATTCCAACACAAGATCTGAAGCAGTATGAAAAGAGGACGAAGAAGATTAAGAAGAGTGTTAAAGAAGAAATAATGGCCGTTGTTCCAGAAGTGGAAAAAGAAAGAATGGACGCAGTTCCAAGAGCAGAAGAAGAAAGAATGTATGAGGTTGCTGAAGAAGATGACGGAACAATGAGAAAGGATGTGAAAGCTTCTGAAGTTATCGAAAGGATGGAAGGCGAGAAAAAGGAGAAAGTGCTTGAATATTTCCATACTCATCCGAAAACGTAAGTAGCTTGACTCCAAGTAGGCTTGATTCTGTTATTGATTATTGGATATTACTACTTGATTACATTATGTTGATGAATAATAGTTTACTTCTTTGTAATGCGAGACATTACTTGGATTGAACATGACGAAAATGGTAGCCTTCTGCTTAATATATCACGGAGAACTAATGCTACAACTTACCAAGAAAGAATCCTTATTGGAGTGAGAATTCATCGACTTCTACATTAGCAGATTGAGGACAAAGATGAACTCTAAATGCAAGTATGACAAAGCGATATTCTGCGCCACAAGCATACGTAAGTATTTCGATATATTTGAAATCTTATTCCATTTATAATGTGTAGTGTGTGTTGTAAGATTATGATTTTTTTTATGTCGGAAAACGGTTATAATGTAGTAATCGAGGAAGTTACAAATCAAGTATAATGTGTAATGACAGTTACACAACCATTTATAATGTGTAATCCGAAGTTACACATTCTTATTTTTCTAGTGAAAAACCCAAGCCCCTATGTGTAACTTCTGTTTACATAATCACTTGTTCATTTATAATGTGTAATCTGAAGTTACACATTCTTATTTTTCTAGTGAAAAGCCCAAGCCCCTATGTGTAAACTTCTGTTTACATAATCACTTGTAAATGTGAGTTTGACATTCCAAATGGTTTTTGCAGATCACGTACTTGAACGATTACGCAGAATTCAAGAAATTTGGATTCCAAAGCTTGCCGAAGGAGTATGTCAAGTACAAGAACGATGCGGATCAGACTTTTCGCCTAATGTGCAACAACAACACACACTACACATGCTGAGTATGAGTTGAAGAGGTCTAATGCTTGGTCTACATGAACTCATCAAACGTCAAGGAACTCAGTGGAGTGAACACCTTGTTCAAGCCAAGAAATATGCATTTGCAATTACTACGTAACCGAGACTCTTGTGTCCTTATGCTCTTGGGATGAATGAAAAGACCAAGTATTTGGCTTCTCGCCCCACAAGGTACAATTCCTGACTGTCTTCCATGTGTATGCGCTTACATGAAGATCGGGATGAAGAATAAACCACTTGACAAAAAATTAACCTCAAGTATGATGCTATGGTGGGTGACAAGCTCAACCAAGCATGAGAGGAAGCATGCTATACAAGATTCTTTCGGATCCATTCAGAGATGCGTAAAAGCATTCATTAGGATTAGAAAAAATCTATACTAGCAAATATGTTGTTAGCCACAAAGCGGATGTTAGACTTGGAAAATATGTTGTTAGAAACTTTTAAATTTCATCGGTTAGTAGATTTTAAAGTTCTTGGTTTTGAAAATATTTTAGGATTGAAATTCTTTGAATTAAAAACTTTTATCTTGTTAGAACTTTTACAGCTGTGTACAGGTTTCATAAAGTATGAGCAGGGTAAGTAACTACACATCTTAACATGATGCTTTAGGTGTAACCTGAGGTTACATATGCATTTATCATGTGTAACCTAACATTACACATGCATTCACAGCAGTGTAACTTCTGGTTACACATCCATATATTTGAGTGTAAACTGAAGTTACACATCACGGCAAGCATCGTCTTCGCACTTTATATCCAGGATGTGTAACTAGCGAGTTACACATCCCATGAGTTCGAATCACCGTTTGGATTATTTACATTTTCGCTCATCCATATATTTGAGTGTAAACTGAAGTTACACAAGCCATTGATCGGACTTGACCAATAAATCAAAATAAAATAAATTTAAACTAAAGATTTATCATGTAAGCTAATGTTACACATGCATTAACAATGTGTAAACTTCTGGTTACACATACGATCGAGAAGTTACACAAGCATTTGACCACGATCGACATACACAATAAATCAAAAAAATAGAATAAACGCATTTCAACCGTTAACTGACAAAATATAAAATCAATGAATAGATCCTTGCACATAATCAACGTTGCAGAAAAAATAAAAACGTTTGGTCCATGCGAACTGAAATGAAGAAAACTAAAAGAAACAATCCAAGACAAAAAAAGAATCCACACATAAAATCATTACTTGCGAAATGAACTTTGGTAGGTTCAATCTAGTGAGGTGTGAACTTCCGAGGATTCCTGCAACCTGCCTTGTTGTGACCTGTTTCCTTGCAGTTGCTGCAACGAACTTTTCTCTTCACCTTTTTCTCACGTTTACTTATAATCCTCTTTCCGGGGGGTCTACCTGGTGGCTTCTTCACGGTCAAGGCGGGATGACGGTGTTATCCGGATGATATTCAACAGGCCTGTTGTAGTTGGGAATCGGCTGGATGGCATGCATATAAGTCTTCCTAAAATAGTCGCTTGTAAAATATGGTGAAATGAAATCAATAGCCTCACGTTTAATCTTCCGTATGGCTGCAAGAGCATGAGCACAAGGAAAACCATATACGCGCCACCTTGAAAAAAAACAAAAACAAAACAAAAAATCAGTTAGTTGCACATAAAAATCATAAAACACTCAAAATTAGATATTAGAAGTGCATATACAGGATGTGTATCTTTAAGTTACACTTGCAAAATATATGTAACTAGTATTTACACATGCATATATCTAATCTTAAAAGGAGAAAAGAACATACGGAGAGAGAAGAAAAAGCATAAGAAATCAAACCTTTGATGGTGCAAGTCTCGTTTCAAGGTCCACCATGTGAGACCTTTCGCTAATAACTTCAAAACACGGTAGGACTAGCAACCAATACTTCCCAAGCCAAACCTTCATCTTGAAGAGCCACAAGCAGTAGGTTAATGGAGTCATCATATTAGCTTTTTCTTCAAACACATTATTATTTTCCTCCGGGAAAAAAAAATGATGAATACATGTGACAAAACATGAAATAAAAAGACAGCAAAACAACAAAACACACACACACACTTAATTAACCCGATCAAGAAGAGCATGAGGCATCTTCTTGTGAACCAACCCCTATTGAGTCGATTTCGCTAGAGTACTAGATGTTCGTCATAACGACAACCTTTGAAATTTCGCATGGTTTTTCGGGTAATCAGCCACCCAATTGCAGTTTGTCTCTAAGTATGGTCGTGATGGTTTTCTCTCTAAAATGGTCCATCACAAGCGAATACCTAGGATGCTGCGATGATGGGTATATTTTTCGTCAAATGATAGTAGCCGAAGGCATTTGTGGAACCCACCTATTTCACATAAAACATGTTACGGGACATATATGTGTAACTTCAACTTACACATGTGAAATACGACAGGATACATATGTGTAAACTAAAATTACACATGCTACAACTAAAAAACATGTGCATCTTCCTCACATGCTTAAAATACAAAAACGGGATATATGTGTGTAAACTAAAATTACACATGCCCAACTAAATAACATCTGCATCTTCCTTACACATGTCTTAAAAATACAACAGGATATATATGTGTAACCTAAAGTTACACATCACATAACAAAAAACAAGATGTCCAACAAATCAAATTGAACTTGTTCTCATCAAAACAAAATTGTTTCTTCATACTACTATCAAAAATTATCAACAAAAATTAACGAGATCGGACATGCAAGAAGAATAAATAATTCAAAAAAAAATTGAAAACAGATTCAAATAAAAACAAAATAAAATTCTTACCTAGATTTGTTGTTTTCTTATCAAAACAATGTTCTTACTATTCCTCTTCTCGGTATCAACCAAACCCGTGTAAGCATCAACAAAAACATACTCAATTATCAAAACCAAATAAAAAAAGTGAAAAACTAGATCGCAATTGTAACAATAAAAAATCAGTTGAATTGAAAAATAGATCAAAAATCGGTTGAATTATTCGTACCCTACGTTGATTTCTCTATTCCAACTTTGTCTTCTTCCTCTTCTCGACTCAATAAAATCGAAACAAAACAAAAATCATCTATCGGTAGAAGATAGACATCAAACAATCAATCGGAAAAAGTAATGAATCAAACCTATTCGATACAAACAGAAGACAAAATTGATACGAACCTATTTGTTGTTCTTCAATGCATCGTCTCAAACTCGTCAGATCTGAAATCCAATAAATAACATCAATAAATTGAGAAAAATCAACAATGAATCCTTGTTCCTTCGTCGTCTTCAACACATCAATAGACTAACGAACTCTTGTTCTTCAATGCAACAATTTGTGTAGAAGAAATCAACCTAATTAACCAATGAAGAAAAATAATCGAGAGAAGAGAATAGAGAGCTAAAACTGAATTGGATTTACATTTACATTTACATTTATAAAACGACTATAAATCACGGAGGTTATTTTGGGTATTTTCACTTTTATTAAAGAAAGTGCTGACGTCAGCAATCCGGGATAATTCAAAACCAGGCCCCAAAAATAAAAGTTCTGGGCCTAGAAATATCAAAAAATAGAAAGTGTGGAGTTGATAGTGGAGGATCCACTT
This sequence comes from Papaver armeniacum, assembly GCA_023531295.1. Lineage (NCBI taxonomy): Eukaryota > Viridiplantae > Streptophyta > Magnoliopsida > Ranunculales > Papaveraceae > Papaver > Papaver armeniacum. The sequence goes on from JAJJWW010016672.1 coordinate 40,503, forward strand.
TGAGGGGCTTGTATATGTTGAACCCATATAGTAGGGGGATTCAAGTATTTTTCACTATTGATAATGATATTGATAATGATGATTTAGTTTGTATGGATGATAATGATATTGATAATGAAATTGATAATGATATTGATGATTTAGTTTGTATGGATGATAATGATATGGATGAAAATGAATGATATTGATAATGATAATTGATAATGATGATTTAGTTTGTATGGATGAAAATGAATGATATTGATATTATTCAAGATGACCGTTCCATTTTCAACGACTCAGATTAAATAGCCGTTTAAAACCACAACAACTATTTTTTCAAGCTTCCCTATAAATAGAGGACTACTTCTCCTTCATCCCTCACACCAAAACCAATTGATTATCTTCTTCATTGGTTTTCTTCCTCTTCTTAAAATAGTTTTGTTCATACAAAATTATGGCACACTTTAGTACAATAGAAGAAGAGGCACTAATTTATGGTTGGGTCATAGCAAGCAACGATCCAATTCATGGAAAAGATAAAAGGTGCAATATTTTGGAGTAAGATTATCAAGAGTACAATAAAAAGAAAAGGTCCCAATGGTGTCGTAAGAGATAAAAAAGCATTACGTAACAAAGTGCAACACAATTAGAGGCGAAGTGAGGAAATATATTTCATTTGTTAGGCCCCTACTTAAAACAAACCTACGGGGATGACCGAGGCGGATTATGTAAGTACCTTAATTTTTCTTAATGTTTTCTTTCTTCCATTTTGTTATCTTTCTTCCTTTCTCTAAATTTTTCCTTTTATTTTTTCCCCAGTATCATCGTGGAAAACAAAATTATGAAGCATCGACTGGAAAAACCTTGGAGGTACGAATCGGTTTCGAGATCACAAGACTTATCAACCCGATTACAACCCGGCGGTGAATAATGATGATGGAGTCGGTACTTCACTCAACCTAGTCAACAAACTCAAGCTACTCAAGAAATGAAGATGATAATATGGATGAAGATTTGCAAAATATGGCAAGGTTTGCAGCACTTCATCTACTCATAATTCGAAACCTCGGACATATCAAAGAGAAGACGCTATTTCGAACAAACCGATGATGTTAGAAGTGACGGTAGAGACAAAGCAAAGAAAAAGGCTCGTGAGGCTAAAGCATCATGTAAATCGATGAAAAAATGGATAAACTCATCGAACTTTTGAAAACGCACAAGCACAAGAGGCCAAATATGAAAAAGAGAAGAGACTAAGGAAGAACATGGAAAGCTCTTCAATCTTGGCACAAACGCAACAAAGAGAATCGGAAATGAAGATCTACGACAACCCTTGGATGAATTACAAGAATGTGAGAGACCCATCTACAAAATATGGAAGAAACGAGATTTTAGCCCGTTATGGTTTGGACCTTATCCCCTAAACTAAAGTGATATGGGATTTCTAAGTTATTTAGAAGTAGGATTTCAATTTCAATGTAGTTTTTTTATGTTTTAAGTTATTTAGAAGTAGGATTTCAATTTCAATGTAGTTTTTAGTTTCTTCAAAAAACATTGTAACTTTGTTTTGCAATGTAATGGATGGTTACAAATTCTCAAATGGCAACATTTACTTTGATAAATTTCCAAATTTTGAAACCCAAATTTTGAAACAAAATACGATTGAAACAAATTACCAATCATGTAGAAATGGAATTTGGAAAAAATAGCCGTTGGTTAAAAATGTAGGGTCAAGCGTACTGGATGGAGCGGCGTTGAATCGAGCATTTAATGGAACAACGTCCATCCTAGTGCCTAACCATTCGGCGTTATTCTCTGAATATTCGCACAACGCCGAACCATCCGGCTGCTTGCATCACTTTTGAGCGCCGCACCATTCGGCGTTTCAATCTCGCTTCGATACATCAAGGAAAGCAAATGTTAGGCAATAGAAGTAGCCGATTTGGTATTAAATTTTTCCCACACTTTTTTCATGATTTGCAACACTTTTTGGCCAATCTAGCACTCCAATCTAGCCCATAGGACTTAGCCTTAGCAGCAATTCTCTCTTCACAGTCATCCTCCATTTTCACAAAAAAAATTCCCTCTCAAATATTTTTTCCCTCCTACTCTCACCTCACTCACACAAATTAAAATAAAAACACACACTAATCTATCCCCAAATACTATTTTTACTAATTATTATTAACCACTAAATATGATTAGTGAGGGCTAGATTAGGAATTAAAAAAATATAATTTTTACTACTCTCACCTCACTCACACCCAACTTTGCTATTTGGATCCCTATTTTGTCATGTACCTATACCCCCAATTAGTTTTGATATCCGCCAATTGCGTGTTCTAAAAATAGGCCAAATTGAAAAAGTGAAAGTATCTCTTTTCCAGAAACAGATGTAGTATTATTAATAAAGATTAAATGTTTGCAGCTACGATTTTTAGCAGTTGCAAAACATTGCGGCCAGCAACACCATCCTAGCTACAACATTTGTGAATACTGACATGGTGAGAAACTATATGGCAGCAACTTCCAAGAAGTTGCTAACATGGTGACACAAGATTGCTTCTTTGCATTCTCCCCTTCCTACTTTTATATTAACTGGAACCAAAGCAAATAAAGAGTAAGAAAAATAATATAAATTAAGTTTGGTAATTTGTTTCCATTCACCGAAATCCAACACGAAAAAATTTAAAGAACAATGGTTTTAGTGTATGCTATCGTGTTTCATGCCTTCGTAATCCTGTCATTGATCCAAGTGATTCTGGTATCATCAAAATAACCTTTTGGTATTTAACCAATCAGCAAAATTAAAGGCTTCAATATTTTCAACAAAAAATAAGATCCAGAAAACAAAAAGACACCAAACTACATTAATAACAAATGCAAATGGCAATCCCATATCCGTCACCTCGTGCTCGTGCAAACGATTACCTACCCTCCCACAGTCAACTCTCTATGATATGGTACAGCACTGATTGGTTTCCTTTGCCTGCTTATAGAACGTCCGCGATATTGCACTCAGATCGGCACTTTTCTCTACTAAACTGTCTAACTTCTCCCCTCTAGCTAGCACCTTATCGATTGTTTCATGAAGGATTAATTTGGTCTCATCCAACTCCTTCTGAATATTTAAAAATTTATCAGCCTCAGCAGGGTCCTGAAATTTTTTCAGAGCTTCAGTCAGATAAGGCCATGGTTGATCAGCCTGTGCAGTTTTCCAAGAGTCGCCTAAATTCTTCTCATATTCATCTAGCACCTTGTGGAGAACGGAGAAAGCACTACAGACAGGGTAATGATCATCCATAAATCCCAACGCACATAATTCGTTCCTGTTGTAAGAATGCACCTTGTATGCTTCATGTTGAACAGATTGACGTTCTCCAGAAAGAGTACCTTGAGCAACAGTACGACCCACAAAAACAATGAATTCACGAGCAGCAATTCTTTTAAAAAACCCAAACTGACTTGTGTCACACGCCTTTGCTAATACTACTGGATTTGGTTCTGTCACTCCATTACAATTCAATACCATCAGAGCCGTGATCTTCATCTTGCCGCCCGAATCTCAAAATACTACGTTAGCTTGAAAGTGATTTTTTTTTTTTTTTTTTTTTTTTTCTGGGCAGTCATAGAATCATCCCCTATATATAGTTTTGTAGCATAGAGAGGAAACAGCAACACAAGTTCATGTCCAACTAGGATTGATTTCCGTGATTTCCTAATTCTTCCACACCTTCGTAGTCTTCCAAAATTACGTCTTGTCAACAAACTGTTGAGAGGAAACACTGGTCGGTAAGGTTTCAGGAATCGGGAATAAGAATGGGTAAGGAGGAAAGTTTCCTAGTTCATGTCCAACTAGGACCTTACTTGAATTATCAGCCAAGTCAAAAAAAAAAAAAAAAAAATCCAACTAGAATTTCCTATATCATGTTTTCGTCCCTCCGGTACGATGTGACACTTTTCATTAATTGACATGGATTACCTTAAACAACCATACTTCGTACGCTTCAAAAAAGATAAGTTGGTTGTGTAATTTGTATATGAAACCAGCCTATTCTTGACCACATAAAACCAGCTTAATTTTGTGACACGGAAGGAATAATAATGACAGATTTCAAAAAAAAATTAACTGCCTATATTTATAATTCCCATATTATCCTAGTGTTAGTTATTGAAGACTAATTAATTATTTCCTAAAGTTAGCCGTGGTTATTTAGGGAAGGGGTTTCCTAAACCAGTTAGAATTCTTGGTGGCCAAGTTTGTAACCTATATAAATAGGTAGTTAGGCCTTGTAAAATTATGCACGTTGTGTAGAAAACGATTAAGAGATCGGTGAGAGATTTCTTGTATAGCTTTTAGGGCTAAAGCTAGGTTTCGTTGTGATAGCATATTGGTGAGGAACAAGAGACAAGGTTATCGTCTCGGGTAAATTTTGCGGTGTAACCAAGGGTTTTTTGGGATTCTTTTGCGTTGTAATAGTTTTTTTCTTCATAGTGGATTTGAGTTGGTGTGGCTCAAAGTGGACGTAGACAATATATACAAGTTGTATGTATTGGTCTAACCACTATAAATCTTGTGTCTTGTGAGTTGATTTATCTTTCTCGTATTTTCATAGTTACTTGTGCTTGGTTTACTTATTATTCATCATAATATCTCAAGATCCGTTATTCGCGGTTGTCGGTGATTTCATAAGAAAATCACAGAATAACTGGTATCGTAGCTTTAGGTTAAGCTCAGTTGCTCTTAACATAGGTTTATCGTATTATGATTGGAGTGGGAGTTATGGGTGATAATAACGAAAGTACGGTAGCTAGTGTTAAAGTTTTTAATGGGAAGAACTTTGCGTTTTGGAAGTCTCAGATGGAAGACTACATATATGAGAAAGACCTTGCTGATCCATTGGGTGGAGTTGCGAAAAAGGGAGCACGCAAAGACGATGAATGGACAACTCTTGATCGCAAGTGTATAGCCGTGATCCGTAGATGTATAACGGAGGAAGTCTACAATAACGTACAAGAGGAAACTAGTACGAAGAATTTTATGGATAAACTTGAAAAGGTGTATCAAAAGTCATCAGCCTCGGGGAAGATTATGTTGTGTGAACAATTATTTAATCAAGATGCAAGAAGGCGAAGCGATTTCAAGACATCTTGGGAAGTTTAAATCGATTATTTCTCGGCTTTTCAAAAGTTAGTATTACTTTTGATGATGAAGTTCAAGCTTTACGATTGTTGTCGTCATTACCAAAGAGTTGGGAGACTGCAAGGACAACCATTAGCAATTACTGCGGGGAGCGAGAAGTTGAAGCTTGATGATGTGCGGCAAAGGTTAATTCTTTGAAGAGGAGATAAGAATAGAACAATGTTTCTAGTTCTTCAAGTTCGGCCTTAAGTATGCATGAAGAAGATAGAGCGGGAGTTCAAATAGGAACAACAAGAACAAATCCAGATGGAAGTCTAGAGGGAAATCTAGGGGGAGATCTCAATCCCGGCCTAGAGGTGTTGTTGAGTGTTGGGCGTGTAAGAAAGTAGGACACTACAAGCGCGATTGTCCGGAAAACAAAGGTGTTAATAATGGTGGAAACGAGGTAATCAAGAAGAGGTCAACGTAGTTTCAGCCATGGAATCGGTGAAGGTCCTTGTTGATAACAAGAAGGTGATTACGGAAGGTTTTCTACTACTCTTTGAGGACAAGCAAGATGAGTCTTGGATTATAGACTTGGGAGATTCTTTCCATGCAACAGGTGATAAGAGTATTATTATCTCTTATAAGGAATGATACTATGGACAAGTATTCTTAGGTGACGGTAAAGCATGTGACATCATTGGTTTGGGTGATGTGATCTTGAAAGTCAACAGTTCGACATGGAAATTGAAGGATGTACGACACATTCCAAATTTAAAGAAGAACTTGGTGTATGTGGGCCAAGTTTGTGATGATGACTGTGAAGTTGTGTTAACGAAACACAATTGGAAAGTGAATAAAGGAGCTATGGTATTAGCTCGTGGATTTAGAGTCGGTACTCTATACCGGACTTCAGATGGATCTACTTTAGAAGTGGTTAGTAGTAGTAAAGACACTAACTTATGGCATAGAAGATTAGGTCACATTAGTGAGAAGAACATGAAGATTCTATGTTCGAGAGGATATCTACCTAAGGTGAAGTCTGTTGACATGAGTTTTTGTGAAGACTGTGTTCTTGGAAAGCAAAAACGGGTTAGTTTCAGCAGAGGAGGAAGAGACTTGAGAAGCGCAAAACTTGATTTGGTTCACACGGATGTATGGGGACCAATTGATGTTGCATCTCACAGCGGATTTTAATATTATGTCACTTTTATTGATGATCACTCATGGAAGGTGTGGCTTTACTTCATAAATAAGAATAAGTTCGAGGTGTGTGAAGTTTTTAAGAAGTGGAAAGCTTTGGTTGAAACAGAAACTGGTATGAAGTTGAAGTGTCTAAGGTCAGACAACGGTGGCGAGTATGACAAAACAGAATTCTTACAGTTATGTGCTACGAATGAAATTCGTTTGGAGAGAACAGTTCCAAGGACGCCACAGGAGAATGGAGTAGCAGAACGTATGAATTGGACATTGAATGCACGTGCAATGTGCATGAGGTTGCATTCTGGTTTGCCCGAGACCTTCCGGGGCACATGCAACAGAGACGATCGTTTATCTAATTAATAGGACACCTAGTAGTCCATTAGATATGAAGATACCAGAGGAGGTTTGGCTGGCAAAAGGTAAATCTTTCCTATTTGAATTTTTTGGTTGTGTTGGTTATGTTCATCGTAGTCCCGGTGAGAGGTCTAAGATAGGTGCTCAAGCAAAGAAGTGTATATTCCTTGGTTATGGAATTGACTTTTTGGGTATAAACTTTGGGACTATGAGGGTCACAAAGTTATTAGAAGTAGAGACGTCACTTTTAATGAGAATGAGTTGTACAAGGATAGGAATGCAACACAAGTTGAAGATGTCAGGTCAAACAACGTCGATAAGGAGTTGTATATCGATATTGATGATGCTTTTGGAAAAAAGTGTGGTACAAGAAGAGAATGATGTTGTTGATGGCGGAGAAGTACAAGCTAGAAGGGACTTCTGCTGCAGTAGGAGTTACTCCTACAGTTCCACAAGAAGTACGAAGATCGTCAAGAACTCCGAAACCGAACCCAAGGTATGCTCTGAATTATCTATTACTTACGGATGGAGGTGAACCTGAAGATATTAAAGAAGCACTAGCGGCTGATGATTCAGGCAAGTGGCAACTTGATATGGAAAATGAGATGAATTCACTTGAGGAGAATAACACTTGGGTGTTAGTAAAATTACCAAGAGGTAAAAAGGCGTTGCATAACAAGTGGGTTTATCGGATGAAGTCTCAAGCAAATGGAAAAATTCGCTACAAGGCGAGGTTGGTTGTGAAAGGTTTCCAGCAAAAACCTGGTGTTGATTACAACGAGATATTTTCTCCAGTTGTAAAGATGACTACTATCAGAGTAGTGTTAAGTCTAGTGGCTTCTGAAGATCTCTACCTTGAACAATTTGATGTAAAAACAACTTTTCTTCATGGTGACCTAGATGAAGAAATTTACATGAAGCAGCCAGAAGGATACATAGTAAAAGGCAAGGAAGAGATGGTGTGCAATCTAAAGAAGAGTTTTACAGTTTAAAACAAGCCCCGAGACAGTGGTATAAGAAGTTTGATAACTTCATGCATATAAGTGGTTACTCACGGTGTAATGCAGATCATTGTTGTTACTTCAAAAGGAATGGTTCTGACTACATCATATTACTACTGTATGTGGATGATATGTTGGTTGCCGGAACATCTCTACAAGAAGTTGATAATTTGAAGACACAATTAGCAAGTGAGTTTGTTATGAAAGATCTTGGTGAAGCAAAGCAGATTCTTGGTATGAGGATCATAAGAGACAGAGCTAAGGGTGTACTTATGCTTAGTCAGGCTGAATATATTGAACGAGTGTTGAAAAGGTTCAATATGGAGAATGATAAACCAGTCAGTTCTCCAATTGGAAGTCAAATTCGTCTTTCAAGTATGCAGTGTGCGAAGACAGGTGAAGAAAAGGAGTACATGGCTAAAGTACCATATTCTTCGGCTATTGGGAGTCTAATGTATGCTATAGTGTGAACGAGACCGGATATTGCAAATGCAGTGGGAGTAGTGAGTAGATATGCAAGTAACCCAGGAAAACAACATTGGGAAACTGTGAAGTAGATTCTCAGGTATTTGAGAGGTAATACAAATGTACCATTATGTTATGGAAAAGGTGGTTATATCTTGAGGGGTTATGTGGATGCAGACTTCGCAGGTGATGTAGATAAAAGGCGAAGTTCCCGACCGGTTATGTTTATAATATGGGGTCAGCTGCAGTGAGTTGGAACTCACGGTTACAGAAGTTGTTGACATTGTCTACTACGGAAGCGGAGTATGTAGCGGTGACGGAAGCGAGCAAGGATATGATTTGGTTACAAGGATTATTAGCTGAGTTGGGAAAGGAACAAGGAGATAGTGTTCTGTTTAACGACAGTCAAAGTGCTATACATTTAGCCAAGAACTCAGCCTATCATGCTAGGACAAAGCACATAGATATCTGTTATCATTTCATTCGGGATCTCTTAGAAGAAGGGGAGTTGAAGCTCGAGAAGATTCTTGGTTCGAAGAATCCGGCGGATATGTTTACCAAGGGATACATCAGACAAGCTAAAGCTCTGCAAGGCTTTAGTTGGTCTCTCAGAATGAGGATCTGGGAGGGGAGCCGCACTAATAAGGAAGATGTTTTAGCACCGTCAATCCAAAGTTGAAGAATGGAAGACAATCAATAAGTCTTCAAAGTGGGAGATTGTTAGTTATTGAAGACTAACTGATTATTTCCTAAAGTTAGTCGTGGTTATTTAGGGAAGGGGTTTCCTAAACCGGTTAGAATTCTTGGTGGCAAAGTTTGTAACCTATATAAATAGGTAGTTAGGCCTTGTAGAATTATGCACGTTGTGTAGAAAACGATTAAGAGATCGGTGAGAGATTTCTTGTATAACTTTTAGGGCTAAAGCTAGGTTTCGTTGTGATATCATATTGGTGAGGAACAAGAGACAAGGTTATCGTCTCGGGTAATTGTTGCGGTGTAACCAAGGGTTTGTTGGGATTCACACAACGTTGTAATCGTTTTTTTCTTCATAGTGGATTTGAGTTGGTGCGGCTCAAAGTGGACGTAGACAATATATACAAGTTGTATGTATTGGTTCTAACTACTATAAATCTTGTGTCTTGTGAGTTGATTTATCTTTTCGTATTTTCATAGTTGCTTGTGCTTGGTTTACTTATTATTCGTCATAATATCTCAAGATCCGTTATTCCGCGGTTGTTAGTGATTTCATAAGAAAATCCTGACACCTAGTAACCTATTTCTCGGTATACTTTCTTTCCTTAGGGTAGAATATCTTCTTTTTCTTTATTTAATTCACAAACAAATGTCTAATTTTTTTCTTCTAAATTTTAATTTATAAAGGGCCGTGCTCTTAAAGAGTAGATTTTATCAAAACTCAGTTGAGTCTAGTAATTAAAAACTTTAATCCGCTGTTATGTGTAATTTATCTTCAAAAATTAGAAGTGCAATGATAGATTTCACAAAAAAGAATTTGCAAGCCAATCTTAGGATTCACTAGTTAAATCATCTAGAATTAGTACCACAATACTTATGTTATCGGATTACTGGCATTATATGTACAAAGCATGGTTTATTGTGGGTTATGATTTGTCCCACACGATATTGTGTCTTTGTTATATATTGGCTCCGTTTCTAGAAAAGTGAAAATAACGCTTTTCCAGAAATGGAGGGAGTATAATATTACTGGAACCACGTATATTTGAACTTTAAATATATTTGAAAAAAAATAAAACCCAATCCATGTCTAATTTCACGAGCAGATTGTTTCCTAATTCATGAATCCGGTTTTTTATTTTTTCTTGTTTATCCCATGTTAGGGGATGACCTATTTGTTTCTCGGGTCTTGACCTGAACCATTCCATCTTGTTGGAATTGAACATGAGTCGGGTCCATGCATGTTATTGTTTAAGTTTACTTTTTTCCTTTTGGTATATTAAAATTAACCATAAAATTAGGTAGGTGCGGCAACAAGGTAATTGTAGATTAAGTGGTTAAATTTTTCAAAATCGAAACCTTTTTTTTTTCTTTTTTTTTTAATGGTTTGTTAAAGACATAACTCATGTATATTCCCTTCAAATACACTAAGAACAACTTGAGATCTCATTGATAACACCTAACTATGTCGTTGATAACGCCTAACTATGTGGGTACCCAATTTTTGTCACCATTAATAATTGAAAACACCAACGCTTGTATCCCATTGGCTTGTATTCCATTGATGTAGCCTAATTGTGTAAATTCACCTGATATTCAATTATTCTTTTCTAATATAAGTTTTTTTTCCCTGATCATCAACCGTCAGGCCAAACTCTATATCATTTTTATACCTTAACCGACTAATATTGTTTCTCAACAACGACGATTAGCATTACTGTAAAGACCCTCAACCTTGTCAACGCTATTAGACCAGTCAAATGACGACTTAGCCGATAATAAGTCGATTAGTTTAACACGAATGTTAATTAATAAAATTAAACTAACAACGATTTGGATACGAAACTAGTACCGCTGGATAGATCTCAAAAATTTACGCGGAATTGACTACGCGAACGTGTCGTTCGGATACTGGACGAAGAAGAAATCAGCAGATTAGCATAAAGAGCAAATTAGTCTTTTTGCCACTAGACCGACCCGGGCCTCCCTTATCACGGATAGCGTGTGTATAGTGTTCCCCGTTGATCTTATCTACCAAAACCGATCGAAGAGATACCATTTTTTTCTCTTATTCGACTTTCTTTCTCTTTCTCTCTCTCTCTCTCTCTCTCTCTCTCTCTCTCTCTCTCGTATTTTCTCCTTCTTCTTCTTCTTCTTCTTCTTCTTCTTATTCTTCTGCTCCTCTGTTTTTCATCTGAGAGTGAATTATGAAATTTGATTCGAGAGAAGTTATTGAGGAAGTTGTTTAGGCGACGAAGGAGATGGAGTTGCTGTTATGAATCGAGAACTAGGGTTTACCCTGTGGATCGTTAATTGAGTTATTGATTGAGAGATTGAATAATGGAATTTGGTGAACACTGTATGAAGAAGAAGGTTGAGTAATTGATGTGCGGGTTTTTAATGAAGATTGGAGAAGTTAGGGTTTTTGTTCATTCCCAAAACAGATATTAGGGTTCTTGCATGCAATTAAATCAAGTGGCTGAAACAGGAATCGAGGTTTTGGGGGAGAGATTAGAGATGGGTAAATGTTCAATTGAAGTTTTGAAATGAATTCAGTGATGATTCGGAGGATTTGAGTTAGGGTTTCTGTATTATCTTTTGGAACTTGTTTTGGGTAAAAAAAAATTAAGAAGAATTTAACATATGGGTTTGTTCTTAATTGATGATGGTTGAAGCCTTGAGCCGAGGGAGAGGATTTAATCAAAGAATCAGAGATGTATTTTGGTGTTGAGGCTGATCAAGTTTAGAAAGAAGCTTCTTTGAGGTAATTGTTCTATGAGTTGATTTAGTAAACTTATTATTTTATTGATTAAGTATATGCAGTTGGTAATTGAATTAAGATTGACTGGGTGTTTGAGTAGATATTGTATGAATAGGGATTATAATTAGTGGTGGTGTTATTACTGTTGTTGTGTATTGTAGAAATTACAGGGAAGAGATGTAGAACTGGTTTGAAAGAGATTTTGACGTGAAGTTTGATGTTATTGTCATTTAATTATAGTCCGGTGGTGGTGGTAGTTAAGATTGCAGGGGTTAGTGAAATGGATATGAAGATTTAGATGTATGTTTACGAAATTACAGGTGTTGGTATTGTGTGTGAGATGTAGAAGTTGATGTTCTGTGTGAAATTGAGTATATTCTAATCTTCCCATGGTGGTATAGTGTTGTTTAATACTTAATGAAATTTATGTAGAATTAGTAGGTTGTAATGGAGATGGTTTTACTAGAACATAGAGGTGTACTGAAATAGAATTAGAGATAGTCTACTGGTGCATATGGGATTTAATGTATGAGCGTTGGAACTCGGAATACTATGGTTTGGTAATGAATATGATGTTACTACTAGGATTTAAGTGGAGGGTGCAAATTTGCCTGAACTGGTAGAATTTGAGTTATTGATTTATAAGAAGGTTTAAGAAGATGGCAGTGTTGTTGTTGAAGAATGGTACTGTCAGTGTATGTGAAGTTGTTTTATGTGTTTGAGTTGGTAATATGGAGAAAGGTTAGAGTGGTAAATATTTGGTTCCAGTTAGGATTGGAATCCGTGGAGGCTTGCTGTTGCAGGAATGAAGATTTGATGAGTGAGTATGGAGTTGAATCTCTCTTCTAAAAGCTTAGAGTTGCAACTGAAGTTAGTCTATATTAACAACGATCGATTCAAAGGATGAACCGGTAGATCGTGGATCTCGAGGTCGGCGTGGCTTGTCGTCAAAAGAGGTGGGAATACATTTGACTCTTTTGTAACCATTATTGTTTCTTTTACAAAAGTTTTGTTTATTAAACTCATCCATTGTCAGTTTGTGCATTCCATGCTTTATTTAGTTTGCATTTCGATTGTTCTGTTGATTTTGTTAATCTTTCCATGGTTTGGAAGGACCTGTTATGTTTTGTTGTCAATATGAATTGTTATGGGAAATGAGAATTTCCACGTGTGGTATATACGATACTCTCATTCATTTATATCTACATGAATTCGAGCTTTTATACCTAATAGGTGTGTAGGGAATTGGTCGACACTAATATAAACTAATACGGTGTGTAAGGAATTGGTCGACACTCAGTATATACATTGTTTGAAGAAGGAGTTTGTCCATATACATGTTTATTTATTTCAGTGACTTGGTCACTTCTTAATGTTTGGGAAAACATGTATTGTTTTCCAAATATTGTGCATGATTACTTAAAAGTTAAATGTTATATTCCTACTGGGCACCCCTTTTAGGGATGATGTGCTCACCCATTCCCACTTTCAGTTTTAGAGACAGATCAGAGTTGCGTAGCGAAAGCTTCAAGCGTTGGCTTCGTTAGTTGGTTAACTTCTGCTATGTTTATTATGTTGTCTATTCTATTTGTAAACCAAATGAATATTGTATATGTATCAATTGAGAGGAGTTCTTGTAGTTATATTTCTGAGCGGGGCTAGTTTTTGGGTTAAGTTTTATAACAAATTTCTTAATTGAATGCTTAAGTTTATGATTTAGATTCTTAGTGCCTTATTATTTAGCTAATCTCTTGGATTAGTCAGTTGCTAGCTTTGGGGGGCGCCAACTTGGTATCAGAGCTCACTATTAGATCTTCAATGGGAAAAAGATAGAATTAGCCAGCGCTAGTTAGTGAACTAGATTAGTTTAGAACTGGGTTGGGGTGTGAGATAAATCATAATCACTAAAAACAGTTAATAACTAAAAGTTAAATTGAATTGATTGATTTGTTTGTTTGTATATGTAATGAAGTAAAAATTGTAGGATATACCAATAACTTTAGTTGATAAATATTATAGAGTAATTAAGTCTAAAAAGTATAAACACGTAATAATACAATATTAGAAAAATAGTGAGATTAATATTATTGAGAAATCTTGAAGATCACATAGAAACTTACTAAATACCTTGACTTATTTGTAGAATAAACAAATTATAATTACATAAATGTTAATAATATTTTTGAGTCTCAATAATTTTTGTAAGAGTAGTTAGAATAATAATTTGACCATCAATATTAATAATAAAATATTATAATAATAATTATTATTATAGATGATAATAACAGTAATAATAATAATTTATTAAAGTAATGTTAATATTTATCAATTAGTCTCATATTAAGCTTAACTTAACTAAAATTTCAATAAGAATATATAATGATAAAAATAACAATTATGATTAAGTAGATATGGAAAATCAATAGCGCTTATCCATGGTTAGATTTTGTAAATTAAACTAATGACAAATTGGAAATATACATTTTGCGTTTAAACTAGATAGGTAATAAAATACTTATTAAACATTAGACTTAAGAAAGAGAGTATATAATATATAAAATAAAAAGACTCAACTTTTTAGTAATTTTATACCGAAATTATTTTTAGTCTGATAAATGATCCATAAAATGAAACAAATATACGTGAAATAGTAATAATAGTATTCTGATGCTTCGTGTAATATTAGAAAGTAAAGAAAATAAATTTGTATATTAATAGGATACTTCACACTAATAGCAAAATCAAAAGACTATTAAGATATGTTATAATTTTATGCAAACTTAAATTTAAATCATATTAAATTACCAACGCCAATATTTAACAAGATATAGTCTACGGATTCAATATGAACAAATAAAATTTATTGTATCAATCTTTACGTGAAAGTAGAAATGTATTTACAAGATTGTGGCTTAGAGCAACTGCAGTGGTGCGAGTATAACCAAAGACCAAAGAGGGAAAAAAAAGACTAAATTTGGGTTTAGTCCGTTGAGTGACGCAGTGGGAGGAAGACTAAATTTTGGTGGGGCGTGAACTATACGCTCGCCTGATGTGGGGCGGAGGGTATACGTTCGCTCGGTGCCGAAAACTTAAGAAAAGAAAAGAAAAGAAAAAAAATATGGGGCGGGGGTATAATCCACGCCCCTTTCACATATTCTAAATTTTTGAGTGGGGCGGAGGTATAAACCCCGCCCCACAATAAATTAAAAAAAAAATATATATATATATTGGGCGGGGTATAAAGTTCGCCTGCTGTGGGGCGTAGACTTTACGTCACTTTGGTGTGGGGCGAATACTATATCAACGCCGGTGTGGGGCTTAACACTATATCAACGCTCGACTAAAATTTGGGTTTGGTCTTGGTCGCCACCAAATATAATCGCAAGACTTGTTGATTTAGTCGGGATTTGGTCGATGGTTCGTCCGCTACGCACAGTTCAGAGACCAAATAAATGGGTTTAGCCGCCCACTGCAGCTTGCTCTTAGTGTACCAACCAGACTATCAACTTAAGAATAATGAGAATAATAACACAGTTGATCATAATATTTGAGTAATTAAACTAGTAGTAAATTTATAAGAGATAATATTTGAAAATTTTATATATGGTATCATAGTAAAGTTAAAAATATCTGATATTATAAATTGATGTGAAATCGAATTTGGATTATTTATATTTATAAAATAAACAAATAGTAATAATAATAAAGAAAGAATAAAATAAAATTTTGACGATTAAAATTACTTAAAATGATGTAAACTATTTATATATTTTACGAAGTAAATTTATCAGACTTACCCCTGTTAAGATAAAAGTTAAAAACTATTTGATCTTAATAAATTAATACTTAGTTAATCCAAAGACTGGGAATAGTGAAGGTTGTGTTTTCTATGTTCGTAGGAAGGCATTGTTGGGACTGGACAACCTTGACAGGGCAACTGCATTCAATTTTGATAAATCATAAAAGTTTGGTATAATCCTTTAGGAGACCGATGGATATAAATTCACTTAGAGAGATTCGTAGGAGTCTTCCTTATAACTAGAGACGAGTATCTCATAAAATATGAACCAGTGTGAGAAACTTTGACTACCCTATTTGATAGAAATTAGATCAGCGTAGTTAAACCTAGAGCCACAAATTTTAGTTGTAGAAAGCCATATAGGTTGTGCTTTGTTTATTGTTGTTTGAGCTTAGAAAAGAAATAGGATTATTCTATAAGGTGGGGAGTTTTTGAGGACCAGAAGGAAGGATCGATTTTCGATGACGAAAATGATATAAGGTGGGGAGAATATAAAGACCCTCAAGCTCGTCAACGCTATTAGACCAGTCAAATTACGACTTAGCCGATAATAAGTCGATTAGTTTAACACGAATGTTAATTAATAGAATTAAACTAACAACGATTTGGATACGAAACTAGTACCGCTGGATAGATCTCAAAAATTTACGCGGAATCGACTACGCGAACGTGTCGTTCGGATACTGGACGAAGAAGAAATCAGCAGATTAGCATAAAGGACAAATTAGTCTTTTTGCCACTAGACCGACCCGGGCCTCCCTTATAACGGATAGTGTGTGTATAGTGTTCCCTGTTGGTCTTATCTACCAAAATCGATCGAAGAGAAACCAATTTTTATCTTATTCTTCTTTTTCTCTCTCTCTCTCTCTCTCGTATTTTCTTCTTCCTCTTCTTCTTCTTCTTATTCTTCAGCTCCTCTGTTTTTCATCCGAGAGTGAATTATGAAATTCGATTCGAGAGAAGTTACTGAGGAAGTTGTTTAGGCGACGAAGGAGATGCAGTTGCTGTTATGAATCGAGAACTAGGGTTTACCCTGTGGATCGTTAATTGAGTTATTGATTGAGAGATTGAACAATGGAATTTGGTGAACACAATATGAAGAAGAAACTTGAGTAATTGATGTGCGGGTTTTTAATGAAGATTGGAGAAGCTAGGGTTTCTGTTCATCCCCAAAACAGATATTAGGGTTCTTGCATGCAATTAAATCAAGTGGCTGAAACATGAATCGAGGTTTTGGGGGAGAGATTAGAGATGGGTAAATGTTCAATTGAAGTTTTGAAGTGAATTCAGTGATGATTCGGAGGATTTGGGTTAGGGTTTCTGTATTATCTTTTGGAACTTGTTTTGGGTAAAAAAAATTAAGAAGAATTTAACATATGGGTTTGTTCTTAATTGATGATGGTTGAAGCCTTGAGCCGAGGGAGAGGATTTAATCAAAGAATCAGAGATGTATTTTGGTGTTGAGGCTAATCAAGTTTAGAAACAAGCTTCTTTGAGGTAATTGTTCTATGAGTTAATTTAGTAAAGTTATTATTTTATTGATTAAGTATATGCAGTTGGTAATTGAATTAAGATTGGCTGGGTGTTTGAGTAGATATTGTATGAATGGGGATTACAGGTAGTGGTGGTGTTATTACTGCTGTTGTATGATAGGGTGTAGAATACATCCTATTTATAATCTATTGTTTATGCTTTCTTTGCTATTTTTCTTTTGAATTATGTATTTTACGTGTGTTTTAAGTTATGTAGTTACTTTGGAGTCATGCGGAAGAAAAGGAGAAGAAATCACCCAATTTGAGCGAAAAAGGGAAAAATTGACATTTCATGGGCGAACACTATCTGGAGTTAAGTCATGGTTAGGGGGCAACTCTGTTTTGGAGTAGTATTAAATACAGCCGACTCAAAGTTAAGGGGCTGTCATCTGGTTAACCCTTAGCAGTGACCGGATCTTTGAATATCCGCCCAATACTTATACCTAAATCAGCCGAGAAGATAATATCTTCTCCTCTTTCCTCTCTTTCACCTGAGATTAAAAAGCAGGGCTGCTGCTACTAAAACCGAGAGGAGGAAATCAAATCGAGAGATGAAGATGCTATAAATGAAATTGTTGGGATCTGGTGCTGCGAGATGCTGCTGCCATGAAAGAGAAGTTAGGGATCGAGAAATTGATAGGAAGGGTTAAGGTTCGCTGTTAAGGAATTGATTGAACTGAGATTTGAAACTGTAGCCATTAATGGTGTTGTTGAAGATGTGTTTTGGTTGAGAAGAACAAAGAAGAACAGCAGCTGCGTGAGAGGAAATCAGATCGAAATCTAAGATGGGCATGTGATTAAATTGGGTTGAAGATTAATATGGGTTCACTGGAAATAGCCTAGTTTGAGGGTTTGTTGTAAATTGATCAAGAGAAGAAGATGTTGCTGGTAATGGATCGAGAAGATTTCAAACGGAATTCCTTTGAATGGGTTTGAGCAAGATAGAAGAAAGGGGATCTGGTGGATGTGATGATGAATGGGTTCGAATCAGAGATGGGTTCCTGTTGACGGCTATGAAGACCTTTTGTTGTTGATTTAGGAGATGAGAAGTAACGAGTTCGATCTGAGATTGAAGCAACATGGAGAAGATGGTGGTTACCGTAAATGGCTTATGGATGTGAATGATAGCAACAAAAGCAGATGGAGATGTTGCTTTGTCACTCAAGAATGATGGTTGAAGTGATAAAGAGAAGTGGGTTGTCTCTGAATTGCAATTGTGATTTTCCTGTGAATTGAAGGGATGTTGTTGATAGTATGAGAGTGACGAGCTGTTGCTAATGGAAGAGTTGGTGGTGGTAAGCAGAACGGTGAGGATTTTCATGAGTTGATGCTTGTTTGAAGTTGCCAAACAAGAGTGATGCTGCTATGGTTTCAGAATAAGGTTGTGACTTGAATGGGTGAAGCTCTGTCACAGGGAATGCTGTAATGAAAGTGCAATAGATGTATGTTAGGATTGTCACAGGAGAAGACCAAAAATAAGCCTGAAAAACGGCCTGGAAATGCCTTGAAACAGAGGAGACCCTGTCTGAATCTCTCCTCTGATGAGTCGACTCAGCGATTCAGATAACTCGGCAACTCAGACCAGTCAGCCGATCAAGACACTAACTCAAGCTAACTGGGTGTGACTGACTCCTCCCTTTGACCCAGATGACTAACGGTTGACCATATTGACCGTTACTTATAACCGTACCGTGACGGAATATTCCGTCTACGGAGAAGCATCTCAGGTGGCCGGCGGTGAATTTTTTCTGGCTGGATTTCGGTGATACCAGTAATTTTCCGGCGGACCAAAATTACATAATTTTTGTGTGAGTTTCTCTCATGGGTGTGAATAATTGGGTTTGGAATTGGATGGAGAATTTGGCTCAAATTTGGAAAGAGGAGATGGAAGATTTGAGAAAGGCTTGGACTTGGAAATTGAATTGCTAAAGGAAAGGGATTCTATTCCTTGGAAGATTTGGAGAACATTGAAGCCTATAAATAGAGAAGTTCTCTACATCTTTTACACACCTCTCTACACACACAACACTTGTGTTTTTGCTTTCTTTTCAAATTCTTCTTTTAATTATTTGTGTGAACTTGAAAAATTCTCCCTTTAATTATTTGTGTGAATTTCAAAAACATGAGTAGCTAATTTTCTTATTGATTGAGGATGAATTCCTAGTTCTTAACATGTTTTGAGTTTTGTTTCAATTCTATCTTGAAGTTTTTCACATGATTATCGTTTGTTTTTACTAATAGGAATGTTTATACATTCATGGTTGTTTGATAAGTTATTTAGAGTGCACGCTAAATTGATTTGTTAACTCAACCTAAATCTAGTATAAGTTAGGGAATACGTAATCGTTCTTGACACTTTACACAAGTAGAAAACACGAGACCTTGCGGAGGGATTCCGTGGAGCAATTGTGTGTAAAAACAACGCTAGAAAGTGGACCAAGCGAACCGAGTTTAACTACTAGTACTAAACCTAAATTCATAAATCTTAATGCATTCGGGAATTACATCTTGTAAAGCGAACCTCAAGGTGGTTCTTTTGAATAGAATCTGATCACTAAGCGGACTTGTTACTCAGCGAAATAAGGGATTTTGGGGCTATCTAAGCGAACCCGCTATCCTACGGTTGGTGATAATATGTGACTAATAACAAGTAGAAAAGAACATAACTTGATTCATTGTTTTGCAATGAAGAAGGATTCCTTGATCTTGTCTCTCTTATTGATTTCAACTTTATCTTTGAATTGCTTTGTTTACTTTCTTTTGCTTTACACCCCCCTTTTTGTGACAATTTTTACAACTAGAATCTCTTGCTCCTCGTGGGAACGAACTTGACTACACTATATTACTTGTTAATTAGGTGGAAAAATATTGATTAATTTGTTGTGGTTAACGACACGCATCATTGTGTGTTGTAGAAATTACAGGGAAGAGATGTAGAACTGGTTTGAAAGAGATTTTGACTTGAAGTTTGATGTTATTGTCATTTGATTACAGTCCAGTGGTGGTGGTAGTTAAGATTGCAGGGGTTAGTGAAATGGATATGATGATTTAGATGTATGTTTACGAAATTACAGGTGTTGGTGTTGTGTGTGAGAAGTAGAAGTTGATGTTCTGTGTGAAATTGAGTATATTCTGATCTTCCTATGGTTGTATAGTGTTGTTTAGTACTTAATGAAATTTCTGTAGAATTAGTAGGTTGTAATGGAGATGGTTTAACTGTAATATAGAGGCGTACTGAAATAGAATAGGAGATAGTCTACTAGTGCATATGGGATTTAATGTATGGGTGTTGGAACTGGGAATACTATGGTTTGGTAATGATTATGATGTTACTACTGGGATTTAAGTTGAGGGTGCAAATTTGCCTGAACTGGTAGAATTTGAGTTAATTATTTATAAGAAGGTTTAAGAAGATGGCAGTGTTGTTGTTGAAGAATGGTATTGTGTCTGGTGTATGTGAAGTTGTTTTGTGTGTTTGAGTTGGTAATATGGAGAAAGGTTAGAGTGGTAAATATTTGGTTCTAGTTAGGAGTGGAATCTGTGGAGGCTTGCTATTGCAGGAATGAAGATTTGATGAGTGAGTATGGAGTTGAATCTCTCTTCTAAAAGCTTAGAGCTGCAGAAGTTAGTCTATATTAACAACGATCGATTCAAAGGATGAACCGGTGGATCGTGGATCTCGAGGTCGGCGTGGCTTGTCATCAAAAGAGGTGGGAATAAATTTGACTCTTTTGTAACCATTGTTGTTTCTTTTAAAAAAGTTATGTTTATTAAACTCATCCATTGTCAGTTTGTGCATTCCATGCTTTATTTAGTTTGCATTTCGATTGTTGATTTTGTTAATCTTTTCATGGTTTGTAAAGGACCTGTTATGTTTTGTTGTCAATATGAATTGTTATGGGAAATGAGAATTTCCACGTGTGGTATATAGGATACTCTCCTTCATTTATATCTACATGAATTCGAGATTTTATGCCTAATAGGTTTGTAAGGAATTGGTCGACACTCAATATATACATTGTTTGAAGAAGGAGTTTGTCCATATACATGTTTATTTATTTCAGTGACTTGGTCACTTCTTAATGTTTGGGAAAAAATGTATTGTTTTCCAAATCTTGTGCATGATTACTTAAAAGTTAAATGTTATATTCCTACTAGGCACCCCTTTTAGAGATGACGTGCTCAACCATTCCCACTTTCAGTTTCAGAGACAGATCAGAGTTGCGTAGCGAAAGCTTCAAGCGTTGACTTCGTTAGTTGGTTAACTTCTGCTAGGTTTATTATGTTGTACATTCTATTTGTAAACCAAATGACTATTGTTATGTATCAATTGAGAGGAGTTCTTGTATTTATTTTTCTGAGCGGGGCTAGTTTTTGGGTTAAGTTTTATAACAGATTTCTTAATTGAATGCTTAAGTTTATGATTTAGATTCTTAGTGCCTAATTATTTAACTAATATCTTGGATTAGTCAGTTGCTAGCTTTGGGGGAGCGATAATTACCTTCATTTATTACCTTTCAAGACATGTTATTTAGTTTTTTTTTTTTTTTTTTTTTTAATCTTTTGTTTTTTCAAATATCTTTAAAATTACTTATTACAAAATTAAATCGTCTGTAAAATGGTTACGCAAGGGAGCCGAGCGACAAGCTGCGCTCCAATTACTTTTATTTATTTATTTCTTATTTTTATGGATTATCTCATCAAAATATGAAGACTTATTTTTTTAGAAAATAACCCTTTAATCTAAAAATTATGTTAAAGATGAGGAAATCAGTCTTTCTAGGCTGCATTCGACTAACTGCGACAAAGATTGCGTTGAGGTTTATCATGGGACCATACCTGTGACGGGTCGGAAAATTCTGCCTTCGGAGTCAAGACGCGCAGGCTGAAACTCCCCGATACGCCATTCCTAACGTGGTGACCGGAGCACAAGGCTTCACTTGTCACCAGGAAAAGCACGTCGATTTAACTTTCCAAGCATGTTTAGTAAGCATGATGCTCGAAACATATTTTTTTCATATGTAGCTCCACATTGTTTCAATTTACCATTGTTATGCAAAGGGTGTAAGGCCATAAAGGCTAATGTGGATGCGTTTTGCATCATCACTGACTTCTGAGTCTATTTACGCATAGGGACTTCCTTGTAATTGCACATACGACATTGCAAGCCTATTTCCAGCTTCCTTAATTCACTTTGGAATTCAGCTGAAAGCATGTACTTATCTTGCTTGTACCAAGGATGCATCATCCATATGATGCAAATAGCTTATGCAAGCCCCTAACTTGCAATTTTGACTAGTTTCTTTTCCTGGCCATGCATAATTCGTAATTGGTGCATAGCTACCTCGAATCGCTTGACATGAAGTATGAGCATCCAAGGAATGGATAGCAACTACCTCATCAAATCTGTCAACAATCATCTCTTTTCTCACATTGCCAAGACAGATGATATGAGTTACTAAAATGTCGGAATCACTTTCTAATTAGATGATATGAACGACAAGGTGATGGACCACCAAGATCGCAATTCATCGTACGCCACGTACCCTACTTCGTACCATGAAAGGATCCGTCACAAAGCGTAATTCATCTGTATCGGGACTAGCAACTAAACCAACTCGTGTTGCGAGGTTAAATGCCAAACAAATCCATGGAAGTCCGTACATGGCAAGGGACTATCAGGGACGGGCCTATAGCAATGGGCTGATTGAGACTTTAGGACGTCCTTTTATTTTTGTCCAATCTTTTTTAGCATACATGTTGGGTTGATTTTTTTTTGTTGGCCTAGTATCTAAGACTACCAACCCCAATATCCAATATTGTTAAACACATACGAATGAAAATTTTACTTTCTCTCTTATTTTGCCTCCCATTACCAGTCAACAGTGTAATCCTTATAACGTTTTCAGTGGTCTCCAAGTTATTCTAACATGCAAATTGATCGGATTTTTACAGTGGTAAGAAAAATTCGTTAAGACTTGTGGAGATTTTGGTTTCAGATTTTAATTTCTAACAATAAAATAGAAAATAAACAGAAGATTATAACAAGATTAAGAGTTACTGGGACTCATTCCACCAATTTTCATATTCATGTGGTTCAAATATTAAATCTAGACAATTTTAACTCATTCAATAAGAATTTTGACTCTAATTCATTGTCAAATGTATATTTTTAAAATATTAAATGTAAATCGTAAGCGTGGTGTATCAGAAAAATTATGAATCAATATAATTTAATGCAAAAAGTCATATAAAGAATTAATTAAAATTACCACATTGATGAAGTTTGGCTTCCTCCGTTGTCCCAGTTTTGGGGTTTAGCTCCACATGGTGAAAACACTCCCAAAATAACTAAGCATACATCTGCAAAAAAAAAAAAAATGACAATTAATTAAAAAAAAAATGAGTCAATTTAATTTAATGCAAAAAGTCATATAAATAATTAATTAGAATTACCACATTGATGAAGTTTGGCTTCCTCCATTGTCCCAGTTTTGGGGTTTAGCTCCACATGGTGAAAACACTTTCAAAATAACTAAGCATACATCATAAAAAAAAATGACAATTAATTTTAAAAAACAATATGAGTCAATTTAATTTAATGCAAAAAGTCATATAAATAATTAATTAGAATTACCACATTGATGAAGTTTGGCTTCCTCCATTGTCCCAGTTTTGAGGTTTAGCTCCACATGGTGAAAACGCTCTTAAAATAACTTTGCATTGCTCATATGGTGTTTACAAAGAAGAAAAGAGAGAAAAATAATAAAAAAGCAAACCGCAATGCCGTATCGCCGTTAGTCGTTTTTAAAACACAAGTGTTCTAGATGAAGATAAGCGTTGCAAATTATGTGTTACGAAAGAACGACTGTTGTGGTTAGTCTGTTCTTCGTGTTCTTCAGAATGACAGTGTTGAAGCGTCAGTTCTTCATCTACTTTACGTATTGTTGTTGATCTTATCTGCAGCTATTGATTCTCCTCTACAGCATCCCTAATCAATGGATAATCTTTCTCTGGCTCCTCAGCATCCTTTTTATACCCAACAACACCATAAAGTCTCAACAATAACTCATTTTTACTCAAGAATAATATTCTGCCATTACGGGAATAATTTATTTCTTTTAAGTTGTTTCTTTGCACGAGTTTTGCAGCTGTAAACTTTATCCATACACGTGACAAACACGTCTTAGATGAAGTAGAACTCTTGCAAGGAGTAAATCTTCATGTAACCACCACAAACCAACCAAAGAAAATCTCGAGAATGTTTCCTTCTCTGTTTAATCCAATTCGGTCAATATATCCCTTTTTCTTCGAATCCAAATCCATTACCAACCATGTTTCATCTAAACAAACCAACCCGAAACCATGATAAAGTCCAACAAAAACTCGTTCAAATCCTAGCCAGAAAATTCCGCAGTTTAACAAATTTCCAAACATATTCTCTCACCAAAAAAATGGGGAAGAAAGGGGAGTGCCCCTATCAATCCACGGGGTGTTGTAAGTAATTTGGGTGACCTTATCCAACCTTTGGGTGCCTTTAGTACTTTTCTCCAGGGGTACAACAATCACTTTTCGCGCCAATTTTTCCACAAAGGTTTATTTCTCCCAAAACACCTACAAATACACAAAACACCATAATAAGTACAAAAATAAGCACTAACAAAATAGATAATTGAGATCAAATCAGACATAAAAATGTGTCTATCACAAATTCAAATCAATGTTTTGATTTTAATTGCTATCTTTTCAAAAGTTCTGGAGAAGATTCTGTTCATGCTCAGCTAAAAAAATGAAGGTACTACATTTTTATTTAGCTTGTTAATATAGGATTTATTATTGTTGACGCTGACATTGAAGTATATTTCATTTCGAATTTTAAGAACTTCAATTGGTTATGCATTCTACTAGTGTACCTATACAACCGAGCCCTATATCCACCTAATAAACACCTATATAAAAAATCGACGACCTTCGACCGCCTTATACCGGTTAGATGATGTAGCTTACCCATGAAAATTCTTTGGTCCATCCCCAGGGACTATTGTAAGTCATGAAAATTATTACAAAGTTACACCACTCCTTCGTTTTGCATCATAATGATGCTTTCTCGATAAGCAACGCGACAAAATGATGCTTTCTCGTCATATATGCTTTACCGGCTAAGCTTTGTACCTTATGTTAGAGCAAAGGTGCTCGGTCGAACTCGCATGCATTGTTATCTCAAGCATGTTTGTCAATGTTAGTGATCAAAACTATAAGTCTTGATTTCTAGTCTACTATATTTAAGTCTCGGACTAGGATAGAAAGTGTAGTTGAGCTCAAGAACTCCATGTCAATCATCATACTAGACGAAGAACTACTCAAGGAACTGGTGGAACTTCATCGACTAAAAGGTATGTGGAGACTTGAACTTATCTATGACTTAAAAGTATATCTACTATATCTCCTATCTTTGAGACAAAAGTTGTTTTGCTATATAGAATTTGATTATACACATTTGCTATTTCGAGTCGAGTTTATCTCGCTTATCTATTTCTCGAAATATGTGTTGGTAAGATTTTGCTTTGGCCAAGTTCATCTTTACCTAGTGACGAAAGTCATGTTATGTTTCAATCACTTTGAAAATTGCTTTGACGAAAAATAGTTTGTGAATAACAACTATATAATAACGTCCTCTAAGAATGTTTCAATGATTGAAATGAGAGTTTAGATTATATAACCATTGTCGGATATAAGCATTGTGTGGTAACACATATATGTATAAGTCTTTATTCCTTGAACCAAAGTATGCGTACTTTGTTGATTAGGAAAACCGGAACAAGAGCTGTGAACTCAGTCCGCGAACTGGCGGAAGTTCTCATCCCGAGAATATCTGTTGGAGTTTGAGAACTCCTTCCGGGAACTTAAGTCCGCAAACTAAGTCTGCGAACTTAAGTTGGTTATATCTAATGACGATTTTTTGTGAACTTATATTTATATTAACTAAGGAATGCAAAATGCAAACCGTGGCTATAAAGTTCATGAATCGATTCGAGTGAATCAAATCGTTTTTGCTTCGATTGTGTCTTGTGTAGTTACATAAGATTTATACAATTGAACAACTCTCTAAATAGTTCATTTGAGTCATTTGAACTAGTTATGGTGAAGAAGAATATGGTTGATATGAAAGTGCTCATATGGCTAACCATTTGGTTAACTATTGTTGAACCAACAAATGTACATGTTTGGGTACCTAACACAAACCTAAAATCGCGGCATTTTATTTGTGTGTAACAAGCTAAGTTTTCGATCCAACGATTGAAAGATATTAGCTTGAATCTAATCGAGTTTTCATCTAACGGTGAATATTGAATGCTTTGTTACTAAGCTAGCATTGATTGCAAACCCTGGTGTGATACTAGTTGTATTAGCTAGAGTCGATTCTCCTTTAACCTTAGATTTCTTCTTGAAAACCAGGTTAATGACTTAAAGACTTCATTGGTATTGTGAAGCTAGACCTATACTACTTTCTCGTATTTGTGTGATCCGATCTTGCCGATTCTATCGTGTTGAGTACAATCAACAACGATTGGCTTGAGATTAATATCTCCGATAGGCAAGATATAAAAGTAATCACAAACATCTTCGTATCATTGTTTGTGATTCCACAATATCTTCTTTCGCCGTTCGATTAAGATTATTGTGAGGTGATTGATAATACTAGGCTGTTCTTCGGGAATATAAGTCCGGGTTATCAATTGGTTCCTGTTCACCTTGATTTATCAAAAGACTGAACAAAACTCATAGGTATTTCTGTGGGAGACATATTTATTTACTACTATATACTTTTCTGTGTGATACAAATTTGTTTATTAAATTCTTCGACTTTTGGTCGTAGCAACTCTTAGTTGTGGGTGAGATCAGCTAAGGGAATCAAGTGCGTAGTATCCACTGGGATCGAGACGTAAGGAGCGCAACCTGTACCTTGGATCGGTGTGAGATTGATTGAGGTTCAACTACAGTCCGGACCGAAGTTAGTTTGTAGTAGGCCAGTGTATGTGAATAACGGCTTAATACGTTGTGTGTTCAATCTGGACTAGGTCCCGGGGGTTTTTTGCATTTGCGGTTTCCTCGTTAATAAAATTCTGGTGTCTGTGTTATTTCTATTCCACATTATATTTTCTTATATAATTGAAATATTACAGGTTGTGCGTTAAGATCAATCAATTAGAATATCCAACCTTTGGTTGTTGATTTACATTGATTGACACTTGGATATTGGTCTTTGGTACCATCCAAGTTATTTCTCTTGTATTCAATTAGACTCACAGATTTCTATTTGCTTGAGTAAAAATTTAATCGAGAGATAGAGATATTAACTCTTTGATATACTTTATTAAGATTGAGTCTAGTTGATTCTCTTGAAAGTATATTGGAGTTTGTCCATACGGTGATTAATCGAAATATTGGGTGTGGTTGTTGTACCCCCGCTTTTTCAATTGGTATCAGAGCAGGCAAACACGTTCAAGACCTTACAAGTCTGTGTTTGTAGCGATCTGACTCTATGGACAATAAGAATATCTCCGATAACGCAACATCAGTTCAGATTCACCCTTGTGAGCTTCAAAGTCCTGAAGCTCCTAAAAAGGACTTTGTTTCTGGTCCGTTGTCTGAATCTGCATTTAACTGGGAGAAATCTCTTGATGATCAGTTGGATGATCTTTCGGATGACAATGATTCAGAAGAAGGACAAAGTCTTGATGAGGAAGTCTCTAAGTATATCAAGTTGTTTGACCGTGAATTGAAAGAAAAAAAGTCAACAACTTGCTTGAGTAAATACATGGCTCCTCTTTGTCAAGAAAACAGAAAATTGAGAAAACTCTTTAAGGGATATGATTGTGGATATAAATTCTTACAATCTATTGTTAAAGATCGTGGTGAAGATGTACGCTCGAAAAGTTCCGAATGTGATAATTTTCTACAAAATCTCTTTGTGTTGAAAGAAAAACTTGCGAGAACCGAAGCAAGATATGACTCTCAACAAAAATGTTTTAATGACAAAGAACTCAGTCTTCTCGCCAAAGAAAAATCCTTGGAAACTGACCTTGCTGCTACACTTGATAAAGTGAAATCCCTGGAAGAGAATCTGAGTAGATTCAATTCTATCTCTAAAAAATTATCCTCTATGATTTGAGCATGTAAAGAACATCGTGATACACGTGGTCTGGGCTATAAGGGAATAGACGCTCCAAAAACTAGTAAGATCAATTTTGTTAAAGCTAGTAATAATTCTTCATGCGAGAAACCTTCTGCAGCATGTAATGATTCTGGAAACAAGGATTTTGTTCCTTCTAAATCTACTCGCACGAGAATTCTTTTAACTGCTATTATTGCGGAAATAAAGGACATTCTGAGCGAAGATGCCGTTTTCATTTAAGGAATGAAAAACTTCACTACATTTTTGCATGGATGTCAAAAGAAGTTATTAAACCTGTCTCTCATATTGTTGGAGTAAAAGGCATTGTCGACAATCAAGAAAAATTCTGTGATAAGAGATTTCTTAATTGTGTTTTTGAAACAAAAAATACCGACAATGGCAGAAGGGCAAAGAAAAAGGCATAAGAGAAAGAATGAAAAGTTGGGTTCCTTTTCTCTCTCTAAAAAGGACTGTGAATCAAAATATTCTGCTCCAGATTTCATTCATATCAATAATCGAGTCTCAGAGCTTAAGATCAACATAAACAGACTTAAACGGAGCATCAAAAAGACAAGGAAAGTGGCTGGCTCAGGTACTTCTTGTTCCTCTCTTGATAAAACTTCCTCAAGTAAGTCAAGTGATCTGTCTATAAATCCTATTGAAGGAGATAAAGAAGAAGTCAATATTGATGAGAAAAATGCTCATCTAAATACAACATGACTGCTGCATAATGTAGCATTCTTCTTGTAGTTTAAGAAGGATGCTCATAGTCTCAAGAAGTGTGTCTTGAGAGTGTTGTCAAGGTTGTATGTTTTTCGTTCCTTCCTCTTTTGTTGTTTTGATCTTAAAATCTGTTAAGCTTCGCTCCAGTTCTTCTCTTGAAGATAATTATGATCATTCCCTGTTCATGTGTGCTTCCTCCAAATAGTTGGTTCTCAATTATTAGTCTTGACACACGAAATTCATGCTCTTTCCTCTTGGTCACACTTTAGTGCCGTGACCACAAGTGAACGAACACCTGACCCACACGGACGTATACAAGCTTTCCTAGGCTTTTCCATGGAACTTATTTATATACACTTATGTGTCATCTCTTGATACATAGTTCCGTAAGGTCAAAAGGTTTTACCGATTTTTGGTGTGCACAATGAATGGAGGTAACAAAGATGATGAAGTCAAGAAGGGGAAGACTATCGAGTTTCACAAGAATCCTGTTTTCATAACATTTTATCATGCTATTGACCATGAAAACAAGCTACCGGTTCAGATGTCTTCACAACTGGTAGGAAATCTTCTTCAAGATTTTAAAGTCGTTCGTGAACAACTCGAAATTGCAACAAGGAATCTTGATTTTCTGAAAAATGAACTGAAGAAGGCAACTGAGGAGCTCGTCCATGTTCAATCTCTATTTGCTGACCGGGTCTAGTTCCTTCTTTCAGATTCATGTTCTCTAAAAGAGTTTATTTTAACGTCTAGTAAATCTTCTATTTTCTTATTTTGTTTGTAAGAATAACTAGAGTCTGGAATAGCCATTATTGTGATTACACATAGCTATGTCCAACGTTTTCATCTTCATGTTTTTAGGTTTATTGGTTTAAATTCTAAAATTGTTTGGAAGATGATTTTTGCACTATTAATCTTTATGGTTTTATATATTGCAATTTGTTATGGGATATGTGTGTTTGCGTCCGTGAACTATGATTGTCCCATACCTTGTCAAAAGTTAAGTCTTTCATATGTCGATATGCATGTATTGATAAAAGAAGGAATGAACTTTTGACAATATAAAATTTAAGCCTATTATGTCTTTTATTGATGGAAGATAGGTTAAAATCTTTTGTTTCCAAGGATTATGTCTATTGTATGTCATTGTGCGAATAGTGATGGAAAATAGAATGAATCCTTGTGTATTCCGCAGTATTGATCTTCCCTGATCCATATTTTATGTATATACTGTGTTGTTCCGTAAGGTTTCTTATGTTTGAGCTTAATCGATTGAGTTGATCATTCTCTTATGAATAACTTAGTCGTAGATCCGTAAGTTCTCTTATGTCGAGCATGTCCAATTAAATTAATCACCTTTTTGTGGTAAATTTGATTGTATATTTCCGATTATATAAATTATGGGTTCTCTTATGATTAATCTAATTGATTATTTTTTGATTCAAATTCATACTCGTATGTGATTTGTTATGTCCAAAGAAATCCTTCTTTTCTTCTGAAATTAAGGTTGTTCTTTTTGTTCTTTCGGGAATGACATATTATGGGGTAGAGTTCTTAATTGAACTTGTGCTTAATTGCCAAATCTTTGTGGGGAGTGCGGCTATTGAATATTATAGGGGTTATCTTGTATCTTTATAAACTCCTTGATGAATGCATTTAGCTTCGGCTATATGATTGCATCCAAATAAGATGATATGTGCTTTCTTTTGGTCATGAAATGTCTCTTTTGGAAATTTCATTAGGATCCCATTTTCGTACCTTTGCCAATTTTATTGACAAAAGGGGGATAATTAATATGTAGTTTTTTTTTCTTCGAAAAAGAGGCTAACCTCATAATATATAATGATAAAGCCGATTAAGGAAATCGGAAACCTTACAGAGATGTTTTAATATCATAAGAAATTCATACAAATTGTAATAGCTCCACCAATTCTTGCCTATCAAATCTATCCCTCCATAACTAACAACAATTTCAAAGAATCTTCTACTCTCCCTCAAAGGAGAGAACCTAACATCTCGGGCCAAACCGATTTTGATAACAAAACCAGTATGTATCGAAGCACAAGGCGATGACTGGATCGAGTCCAACCCAATGTTCCTTGGAACATGTAAATAACATGAACCAGAGTTTTTAAAGTTTAGATTGCCTAAATCAATCAAGTAGCAATGACCCAAGTAGCAAGTAACAATAGCCAAATAGTATCCAAAGTGTCCAAAGTAGCAATGGTATCCTGTGTGTCTCAAGTATGCAGTGGTAATCAATCGGTCTTTAAGTGTCTGAAGCGGATCAAATCGGGCTGTCTCGGCTTTGAAGCTATAGTAACAATTGTAGAAACTGATCTTAATCTAATTGTGTCTGTCTTGGATTCCATTTCATGGGTTGGTGTTGTTCTCGTTTCTTTCTTTGATTCCGCAACTTGGATTGTTGATGTTGGTATCGTATTGATGTGGGTGATATTTCTCCTAAGATAAATATGCTTAAACAAAAGCTAAAATACCAAAGGTGATCAGTTTCATGAGCTGCTAAACACAAAACTAGCCGGAATAAATGTCGGATGTCTAGAAATTGCCGGAAATTATTATCACCGATCTTGTAGCTAACGCTAATCGAATCTAAACCCAATTTGAAGAACACCATTACATAATCAATCCCAAAATCCAAACATGAAAAAATCACAGCAAACCGTAACCCCATGAGATTATAACCTAAAAGATCCAAAAGAGCTGAAACTAAAACTAAACCTAAGTTATGTAAATCAGTTGCATAAAAAGAGGCATGAGGAGAGAAAAACCCCAAGATCCAGAGCTTAGATGGAGGAGATGCCGAAGGTAACACTGATTTAGTTGTTTCCTCATTTTGCTTGCAGATTCGCGCTGAAGAAGAAGGCAACACAGTCTGAATTCTTTCTTGTGGTGTATCACAAGCCATAGATGCTCCACCAGGCACAAATCCAAGAAGAAAAATCATGAAGATAAGCAACAAAATCAGGATCGAAATAAATCAAATGGAGACTAAAACTAAATTAACAAAGCATGACAGATAGATCAAGATAAATTAGAGCGAATGGTGGTGTTTGATCTGCTCAGACCAGCTCCAATGGAGCCGATCTGAGCAAATAAGATTCAGGCAGTTGAAGGTTTTCGAGAGAAATTTTTGGAGAGAGAAAACTTTTTTCTACAGAGGTTGATCTGAGTAATTAATATGTAGTTCACACTACAAATACATATGGTTTTCGGATCATTATGTAAGGGGGAGTGGTTTCCATGTGAGATGGAGTATTGACTAAGGGGGAGTGACACATATCACCATAGTATTGTTGTCGAAGTTGTGATAAAATTGAACTTTGATGCTATATAATGATACTATGACACTGTATAACAATGATTAAGAATTCTTATTTTCTCATTGTTATAACTACGGATTTTCAACAACGATGATGTTGAACTTACAACCTTTGGGATCATTGGAGTACTTGGAAGTGACGAAGATTTCGAGTAATGTTGAAGATTAGGCATGTGGAATAGGAGCTACAAAAGTTAATTCATTTATTTTTGTATTCCATATGTATTGATAGTTTTGTCACTAAAATTGACAAAGGGGGAGATTGTTAGAGCACTGCTCGGTCGAACTCGCATGCGTTGCTATCCCAAGCATGTTTGTCAATGTTAGTGATCAAAACTATAAGTCTTGATTTCTAGTCTATTATAGCTAAGTCTCGGACTAGGATAGAAAGTGTAGTTGAGCTCAATAACTCCATGGAAATCATCATACAAGACGAAGAACTACTCAAGGAACTGGTGGAACTTCATCGACTAAAAGGTATGTGGAGACTTGAACTTATCTATCACTCAAAAGTCTATCTAATCTATCTCCTATCTTTGAGACAAAAGTCATTTTGCTATATAGACTTTGATTATACACATTTGCTATTTCGAGCCGAGTTTATCTCGCTTATCTATTTCTCGAAATATGTGTTGGTAAGATTTTTCTTTGGACAAGTTCATCTTTACCTAGTGACGAAAGTCATGTTATGTTTCAATCACTTTGAAAATTGCTTTGAAGAAAAATAGTTTGTGAATAACAACTATATAATAACGTCCTCTAAGAAGGTTTCAATGATTGAAATGAGAGTTTAGATTATATACCATTGTTGGATATAAGCATTGTGTGGTAACAAATATATGTATAAGTCTTTATTCCTTGAACCAAAGTATGCGTACTTTGTTGATCAGAAAACCGGAACAAGAGGTGTGAACTCAGATCCACGCGAACCTAGTCCGCGAAGCGCGGAAGTTCTCATCCCGAGAATATCTGGCCGGAGTTTGAGAACTCCTTCCGGAACTTAAGTCTGCGAACTTAAGTTGGTTATATCTAAAGACTATTTTTTGTGAACTTATATTTATATTAACTAAGGAATTCAAAATGCAAACCGTGGTTATAAAGTTCATGAACCGATTCGAGTGAATCAAATCGTTTTTGCTTCGATTGTGTCTTGTGTAGTTACATAAGATTTATACAATTGAACAACTCTCTAACTAGTTCATTTGAGTCATTTGAACTAGTTATGGTGAAGAAGAATATGGTTGATATGAAAGTTCTCATATGGCTAACCATTTGGTTAACTATTGTTGAACCAACAAATGTACATGTTTGGGTACTGTTACACAAACCTAAAATCGCATTTCATTTTGTGTAACAAGCTAAGTTTTCGATCCAACGATTGAAAGATATTAGCTTGAATCTAATCAGGTTTTCATCTAACGGTGAATATTGATTGCTTTGTTACTAAGATAACATTGATTGCAAACCCTGATTTGAAAGACTATATAAGGGAGAACTCAAGCAACTGGGAAACCTAATCCCCACACCTCCTGTGTGATACTAGTTGTATTAGTTAGAGTCGATTCTCCTTTAACCTTAGGTTTCTTCTTGAAAACCAGGATAACGACTTAAAGACTTCATTGGTATTGTCAAGCCAGACCGATACTACTTCTCGTAGTTGTGTGATCTGATTTTGCTGATTCTATCGTGTTGAGTACAATCGTAACGATTGATATCTCCGATAGGCAAGATATAAAAGTAATCATAAACATCTTCGTCTCATCGTTTGTGATTCCACAATATCTTCTTTCGCCGCGTCGATTAAGATTATTGTGAGGTGATTGATAATACTAAGCTGTTCTTCGGGAATATAAGTTCGGGATATCAATTGGTTCCTGTTCACCTTGATTTATCAAAAGACGGAACAAAACTCATAGGTATTTCTATGGGAGACCGATTTATTTATTACTATATACTTTTTTGTGTGTTACAGATTTGTTTATTAAATTCTTCGACTTTGGGTCGTAGCAACTCTTAGTTGTGGGTGAGATCAGCTAAGGGAATCAAGTGCGTAGTATCCGGGATCGAGACGTAAGGAGCGCAACCGTACCTTGGATAAGAGATTGATTGGGGTTCAACTACACCCGTGATAGAAGTTAGCTTGTAGTAGGCTAGTGTTTGTAGCGGCTTAATACAGGTGTGTGTTCAACTGGACTAGGTCCCGGGTTTTTCTCGCGCATTTGTGGTTTCCTCGTTAACAAAATTATGGTGTCTGTGTTATTTCTATTCTGCATTATATTTTGTTGTATAATTGAAATATCACAGGTTGTGCGTTAAGATCAATCAAGTAGAATATACAACCTTTGGTTGTTGATTTACATTGATTGACACTTGGATATTGGTCTTTGGTACCATCCAAGTTATTTCTTTTGTATTCAATTAGACTCTCAGATTTCTATTTGCTTGAGTAAGAATTGAATCGAGAGATAGAGATATTAACTCTTTGATATACTTTATTAAGATTGAGTCTAGTTGATTCTCTTGAAAGTATATTGGAGTTTGTCCATACAGATTTCTAATCGAAATATTGGGTGTGGTTGTTGTACCCCCGCTTTTTCACCTTAGAGATGTATTTCTATTTTATGCACCTTCAACCAACACCCTTTACCTATATATATCTTATTGAGAATTCTACAAATAAAAAATGGGAGTAGATGGTCATGTACCAAGTGTGCCTGCATCGGCGACAACGAATTGCACAGAGATGCATCATAGTGATGCATTTATAGTTCTTGAACAATGCTCAACTTATAAAATGCA
This sequence comes from Papaver armeniacum, assembly GCA_023531295.1. Classification (NCBI taxonomy): domain Eukaryota; kingdom Viridiplantae; phylum Streptophyta; class Magnoliopsida; order Ranunculales; family Papaveraceae; genus Papaver; species Papaver armeniacum. The sequence continues at coordinate 75,459 of JAJJWW010016672.1, forward strand.
TCGTAATGATGCATTTTCACTTCTGGCTAAAAAAAACCTATCGTGATGCACCATGATGATGCAAATTCAGTTCTTGGGAAATATTCCCTGAGATATGCAATACAATCTTGAGATAAAGCTTCATCTCATATAATGACGCATCTTTGAGCACTTGTCATGTGAAAACTGCGGGTGTTACAATACAAGACTCAAAAGGAAAATACTTACTTTATAAAAAACTCCCCCAAGTCAACGGTAAGATAAAAGTTCATGGAATGGTAAGGCTCATTCGAATTGTAGGAGTTTGATCAAATAAACCAAATTAGGTGATATTATGGAATGAGAACACTCATTTATTCACCCAAACTCTTTCATACACTCCTTCATGTGAAGAATTATGTCACAGTGGAGACTAAAAGGCACATTATCAGTCGCTCAGAAAAAAATTAGTGTTGGGAGGCACATTATCATCCTCCTGAAGAAAAAATCAATGTTAGGAAGCACATGATTTGCCTCTTGAATAAACAAAATCACGTTGGGAGGCACATTATCAGCCTCCTGAAGAAAATATAAAAAAGATTAAAAAGTTTGAAGAGGCACATGATCAACCTCTTGACAAAAAAAATCAATGTTGGGAGGCACATGGTCATCCTTCTGAAGAGAAAAATAATTAAAATAAGTTTAAAGAGGCACATGATCAGCCGCTTGAATGATTTTTTTCTTCTTCCTCCAAATGGTTAATCATGTGCCTCTTAATATGTTTTAATTGCTTCCCCACGGCCAATCATGTGCCTCTTTCATCTAGTCTCGCATTGTATTTGAAAGTTAAAGAGTGTTTCTAACTTTCATTTTGTAACCCTTGCTTTAAGAGGAGAGATGTGGTATCGATTGGATAGTATAGCCGAGCATCCCGATCATAAGGTGTTTCGACCTCCACCAATGGGAAGTTTATTAGCTACATGTGATAGGTAGGCTAAGGCTAGGGATACCAATTTAATGTGTGTAACTAAAATGTAAAAGCTCGATGACAAAAATCAAGTAGGGCTATGACAACTTCTAACAATAAAAACTACTTCTAAAAATAAAAAATAAAAGGTTACCGATCTTTATAATCCTAATTCCTCACGAGAGTACTGCAAAGAACTTCAAATCTCATGGATAATACCTACGTATGTCAATAAAACGTTGGTGTATGGTATGGGTACGTTGTTTTCGTTGTTCCGTTGCATGTTTAAGAAGAGAAAACGTATTTTCGATTTAATTGGTAAACTATAGTTTCTCTAACCTTAACTATTTTTTTTTAACTAGTTTTTTAGGTTTATTGAAAACATAAGTTTACAGTTACTTTAAGTTCATTGATGGTCAGCAAGTAGGATGGTCTAAATGGTGATCCTGCATGTATCTTATAAAATATGTTTTTTTGTATTTCTTTGTTATTTTTTTTATTTTGTGTACATGTAAAAGAAACAATCGTGTTGTATTCGATAACAACATTTTATCATCTCACTTAAAGTCTTACATTTATATACTTTACTAATACATGTCATATTTACGTATATCGTAAATGGCAGAAGGTGGTAATCAAAAGTGAGTCTGGGTGGTAATCAAAAGTGAGCCTGGTTCAATCCTAACATAAGGGGATAAGGGTGGTTTTGCTAGTATGGTGCTTAATATAATGCCACCCAAAAATTTGACACATAAAGTGATATTTCAACACTTATACGCTGATGTCTTGATAGAAGGTACATGTTTGGGACAAAGATATAAATAGCGAAAAATGGATATGGTTCGGAAACTTTTGTTGGTTTCAGTAACCATCAGTTAGTACAAGAGATGAAATTGAAAAAAGACGCAAGCGATGATACATATGCTAGAATAAAGATGGTTGAAAAAGATAAGTCAAACTTTATTGAAGATGCATATGATGATCTTAATATCTGATTAAAGACGTTCAAAACAGATATGCACAACACGCAGCTCAAAGTTAAACCATAGGTGTATTCATTGGTGAGTTAAGATATATAGAGTCTAGGTAACCTTTTTAAAAAGATGAGGGTATCCAAATACACCATAATCTTTTATTTATCCACCTATAAGTCCTCTACCGAAAGTGATTGCCTATAGACTGAGTCGAGACAATACAAAAAATAGGTTCACACTTCGTGTAATCGTCTATGGATACGAGATCGAGATAATACGACAACAAGATAACTTGTGTGATTGGCTATGGATACAAATTGAGACAATACAACAACGAAGTATGATACTTGATAATAGGTTCGAGACTTTACCAAACTCTATAGGATCACTCTCAATTTGTTGATGGTGGTTTTTAGATTAGGGTTAAAATCTTAAAACCTTGCATCTAATGTGACGTCACTCTATAAGGAAACAAAGCCACGTGTGCTAACCTCTCCACTGGCATATTTATTGAGCCGCTCAATATATTTACATGAAATTTATCCAGACTGGCGAATCCTAGATGTTCAGAAATTTCTGCGCCTCGCGTATATTCACTTAATATAAGTTCCTCCAATGCCTTCTATGCTATGTTCTCCTAAATTTGAACTATTAATGTTGATATGGCATGACGATTTGTGTTCAATCGCAGCAGAGTAGAACGAATCTCTAAGTATCAAGAATAAGATTTTTATATAAGGTATTCAATCGAAAAGCATCTTTGCTCTCGGCAATGAACTTAAAAGAGATTTGTGTCGACACGTAGAACTCAATCAATCGTCCTGACTAACTTACAAAAGTTAGGGTTCGCGCCTCGCAATGTACCCGTGCCTTGCTTATCAAAATTAAGCCTAAGTAATTAATCCGCCATGGATTAGCAAAAGAGAACCTCGCCCAGAAAAAGAAAACGAGGAGCCGCAACAAACAAAGAGAGGCATGGATATGCCTTAGGCCGCCTAGCGCCATTGACCACGCCCGACCCTATTTTCTCGACCAATCGTGGTCGCTTTAAACTCGCCACACGCACATAAGTCGTGGGCCGGGCCCATGCTTGTCGGCCCCACTTCTAATCGACCAATCGTAACGCCCCAAAACCGCCACACTCTCACGGAAGTGTGGTCGCGCCTTGTGTTCGTCCGACCTCCTTTGTGGCCAATCAAGTTGCTCTAAACTTGCCACCATACATTAAAGAACAAACACACCATGTCGCGCCACCAAGCCAAATTCGCCCTACCAGAACAACATATTGGTCGGCATGCCAACATGCCACTCTACCGCGGAAACTTCGCAACATGCTACCTCGTAAACTTGCCACTTCGTGGAAACCCGTCATAAATAGACACCCACGGCAATTCCTACTCCTGTGGCCGTTTCCACACTATGGCCTTGCCATAGTTCCTTTGGCATAACCATGGCGCCGTTTGCACAAAAGTAGCGCCATGCCGCAGCCGCATGCCAGTGCACTAATTAGGGTTTCGACATGCCAAACCCTAATTTGGGCAAATTGCTACCAAAGCCAAATAACGTTTCCCAGAGCAATGGGATTGGTGTGACAACAGGGCCAATGTTGCCACGCCACATGTAGGTCCGACTCCACGGCGCCAAAACCAAGCTTGGCCACGCCAAGCCCTAATTCATCCATGGCGAATTCTTCCACGGAGCCTTGGCCACGCCAAGCCCTAATTCTTCCACGGCGCCAAAACTAAGCCTTGGCCACGCCAAGCCCCTAATTCTTCCACTCCGCACCTTGGCCACGCCAAACCCTAATTCTTCCACGGCGAATTCTTCCACGGAACCTTGGCCACGCCAAGCCCTAATTCTTCCACGGCGAATTCTTCCACAGAGCCTTGGCCACGCCAAGCCATAATTCTTCCACGATGAATTCTTCTACGATGCCAAAACCAAGCCTTGGCCATGCCAAGCCCTAATTCTTCCGTGAAGCCTTGGCCACACCAAGCCCTAATTCTTCCATGGCGAATCCTTCCACGGCACCTGGCCACGCCAAGCCCTAATTCTTCCACGGCGAATTCTTCCATGGCACCAAACCCTAACTTTGTCCATGGAGCCAATTTTTAGCTTTGGCCATACCGCAACATCACCGGCATACCGCTATGCCACGGCTACGCCATTGGCATGCCACTATGCCATGGCTACGCCACTAGTATGCCATTAGCATGTGGGTTACGCCACTTTGCTATAAAACAAGATGTGGCCATAATCAATGGCCATCCTTCTTCATGAGATGCAATATCATCCATCCAAGTTTGCCACCGAACTGATGGACTTGTGGCAACTCTTACCAACCGCCTAAACCCAGCGACCATGACCACTGGCATGCACAAGTCATGTCGCAATGCCACTGCGCCATTGTCAGGCGCCAACACAAGGTAGCCACAATCAACTGCTACCCTTATTAATAAGATGCGATCTCGGCCATCGAAGTTCGCCACCAAACCGTAAGCTCGCGACAAGTTTTAGGCGACTAGCCAAAACGAGCCTAGCATCACATGATATTTATCTGCGGCAAGCCTCTCGATTTTAACTTTCCACACATAGCAAAGTACTACATGTTTTCCACAAAAACACTCGAGACATCAAAATATGTCATAAACCGGGGATGCTCATCGGGGTATTGGTCGCGGTTTACGTGCGTGCGCGTGCAATGTGCACGTTACAAGAAAGTGTCATGAAGTGGGATAATTAGTGGTGGTGAAAAGTAACGGTGTAAACAATTCATTTCCTTCATCATGAAAACGTAATGAATGACGATTACACGAATTCACTTCCCTCATCATGGAAGCATAACGTCTGACAGTTACACGTTACTCTTTTCTTCCACCACTCAATCGTTTTTACTTCCTACGAGACCAGGGTACGTTTCACTATAACTTGTATAAATAGGTCTCACCTATTTCCACCAAACAACAAGTTTTGGTCAGGAGAACAATACAACATCCGAAATCATCTGATAGCTTTTTCATCCAGCTAGACAATTCAACTTTCTGATACAAGTCACAAAACATCCACACTTTCAGAATCAACTATTCTGGTTTCAACACTTTCTTTGCTTCCCTCCCTAAGACCAACCCTTCTCTTTCACTTTGTGACCGAAGCAAGCCTAGAACGGCCATTTCTTGGTTTAAGCCAGGATTGTACATATTGATCTCTCGAATCAAAAGTACTCACGTGCAGTACATTGTTTAGGGTTTAGATTCGTTTCTCACCTACACACACCCAAAATTACCAAAATCGGCGAAAGGGTTTTCACCCTCAAACAATTTGGCGACCACAAATGGGAGATTAATCTCTCGGTTGCAATTCCAATTTCCATCCAATTTCATTTTTTTCAATCCCGATCTAAAGATGGTAGAACTCAGTCCGGATCAAAGCAACAAACCACAAAACGCTTAGCGCTGAGATTGCTCTTGGTATTAACGCTTCTTCCAGTGGCATTACGCCACCTGTCAACACTAGCGGCTCGGAAAACGTTCCTTCAGGGGTTACACCTCCAGTCACCAGAGCCAGAGCCGCTTCCGTTGCCGCCACCCCAAAGTTTCTTCAATGGTGACACCTCCAACAGTTACCAGAGCCGCTGCTACTCCACCACCAGGACGAGAGACTAGAGGAGTCAGAGGAATTCAACCTCCTCTTGCGACTCTTGATTTGATGGAAAGACAAAAGGTTCACGTAAGGCTCAGACAGACATGGCTACAGCTCATAAAGAGATACCTATCTTCCTCAAGACACTAACTGAGCGGCTACCACAAGAGTCACGTCAACCCTGGATAGAGTGACAAAGGAATACTTTAACATCCTGAGCAAGCACTTCAGCAAGACGCGCATTTATAGATGAAGAGGCTCGTGTTGCTCCTGAACGCCCAGTAGAAAAGAATCAGCAATCCAATTTCATCACACGTGAAGATCAAGAACGATTTCTCCAAAATCGAGGCAAAGAAAATCGAACCCTCCCGAGTTCACGGAGAGGCCCTCTTCTCGAAGCCGCATAATTTCGGGGACTCGTCCACAAAATCGTCTGGTCTATGATGAAACATTTATGTGATTTTCGTATTTCTCCAAGGTGCAGCGTCAAGACATATCTGCAGCCCCAACAACACTGTATCAGAAACGGTTATTTCCGGCCCAAATGGGCCGTTCCCAAACCCCAACCTCTCTTGGGAAGCACGATTGATAGATGAAACTAGGGACTCCTAACCTTTGTTCACTTGAAGTATGTCGAGTTTGGCAAAGACACGCCGATTGACGTGACCTCCAACTTCGACATTGTAATCGATGTGACTCTAGTTACAAGGGGAAATCAAACGGAAGAAGCGTATTCTTTCCCATGAGGAGAAAATACGATTTTGCCGACCAACACTATTTGTGTGTCAGTCTTCCCATTTGTCATATCGTCTCAACCCGTTTTTGAAGTCAAGGGTTAATGGCGCCTCACCGGGAGTTCTCTCCAGGAGCCGCTTCTAATTTTCGCTCCGTAAACCGCGTCGCTTCAACATTGCGCTCCAGAGCCGCTTCAACGTTCTCCAAAAGCCGCTCCGCTCCAACGTTCGCTCCAGGAGCCGCTTCAACGTCTCACCTTCGAAGCCGCTCCTCTTCAACGTTTCTCTAAGAGCCGCCTCCGCTTCAACGTTTTTCTCCAGTCGACACTCCTCCCCGTCAAGGATCGTGATCGCAGCCAGCTAAGGTTCATAATTTTGTCCACCTTATGTCTCATCCCGCCAAAACTTGTGGTCATTTGCAGTTTTACTCGCTTACACATCTAGCCAATTCCTTTGCTCTCATGGACGCCCATGCAATTCCAGCCGACCTCTTTTGTTGCCACGACAATGTAGTCTCTTATGATCACGGTTGTTGTCAAGAACCGTTGTCGTTCTTGTTACCACACGCAGCTTCACCATAGCAACAACCGCTACAAGGGTAATCCGTACTTCTCCATATTTTAGTTTCACATGGAAGAAGTAATAGAATCACTAGTAAGGATGCAAGATGGCGATATATTTATCATGGACAACCCACCGACCATACAAGATGGAAACATGTTAACCTCACTTGGGGACTGAGGATTTACACGAAATCCCTTCACCGTCAAACCGAGAAGACGCGGTCAACCCAAAAGTCGTAGCCACGACGAGGTCATCTACTCTTCAAAGGTGTAGCGTAAGAATATCATCACCTTTCTTCCTGCATATGTGTGCAACACTTTACGAGGCCCACGACGGATCCCAAGCCTACTCATAGGAAACAACTTCAAGAACTAAAGAGGAGTGCGAATGAGGATCGGCCATCGTGGTCCATCCTGGGGCACAACAATCAAAGCGTTCATGGGATAACTTCTAGAGACGCTACGAAACATTTTTCTGGAGATATTGGAGAGGGATCCATGATTAACGCATATAACTCTCTTTTTACCGCTTACCCCTTCGTTATCCGCACTTTCGTCCATGAGATGATTCCAAGAATCCCAAAGATCACATCCAGTAAGAGTAAAATAAGTTTGTATAAAATCCCATAAGCATGGATGCAAGGCGATGCAATTAAAGTAGTTGCTACAAACCTGGGACCGAATCCTCCATCGAGGCTTGAACGCAAATTACCACCTTACTGTTGAATGCGCTCCACGAGAAAATAGGCCCAGATAATTACACATGGGGACTACCAACGTGGGATGCTTTTCACTCCCCTCAATCAAAGTTATTTCTTATTTCAACATCATCGCTTTACGAGCCGCGAATTCCTCAACATGAAGTTGTACACGTACATCAAAGACTCCAAAAGCACGCCACCGAGATACATTCACATATTCGGCCACGCCATTGGATCTGGTCAGAAGTATAATCGGGACCGCTCACCGCATCCCATTCCATACAACAGCTTAAAAAGATGGTTCAAAGGATGTCGCTTTGGAACGAAGATCTTCAAGACTTGATAGCACCACATCGGCAATGTAACGCTCTCGCTTGTCTATTTCACCCAATGGCTCCAGAGGATTTCGGCCATGCAAGCATCCACAACATATCATCATCGCAATCAGAAAGTCCAGGCACCAGATAGCCTATAGTCAAGGATGGACCAACAACGCAACCACAATCTCTAAGATTAGCCCTGACAAGATCATTACCGAGCATATATTTCATCTACCTATCCCAAGATCGCAATGAAGTTTGGTAAATTTTGAAATCCACTGGAAAGATTAGATACTCATTCTTCTGGAGTCAGAGCCTTATTACACATTCTGGAAAAGATCGATGGTACTATTGGGTGGATACATGCGAGAGCACCTACCTTGAGTTCTCCTGGCTTGCCTTGTCGTTGATTATAACTATTGGAGATTGCTTTGTTACCATTAATGCTCGCTCTACCACCGCTAACAAATGACGAAGAGGGAGCCAGATGTGTCAGAGATGAAAGCACGGAGCCGACGAACAACAAAAACAAGAGGGTCGATACCCCTTTCACACGAACGCAGCTTCTAAAGTTTGAACAGTAATAAGGATTCCTTTTATTGCTCCATGAACGGAATAGATGACTAGGCGCACCACACTTATGCTCCATAGCCGAATAAGTAGTGTGACAATATCTCCGCTCCATGACCGAACCAGCAAGCCACGCCAACACGAGGAACACCAAATGCTCAACCTACAAACGCTCCATGGCTTCAAAGACTCGTGGTCAAGCCAACTCTCCATGGCTCCAACAATCCGTGGTCAAGCAAACCTCCATGGCTCCAAAGACTCCGTGTCAAGCAAACTCTCCATGGCTCCAGCACTCCGTGGTCAAGCAAACTCTCTATGGATCCAGCACCCCGTGGTTAAGTTAGCGCCTACGCTCCAGCATTCCGTGATCCAGCCAGAAAGCCTTCCAAGTGCCATTTCCACCGTTCCATGGGCTGAATCCATCAGCGCCACCATCACCATTTGAAGCCAAAGTTCAGCCGCTATCATCACCGTTTGGTAGCCAAAGTTCCAGCGACATATTTCCACCATTCCATGGACTGAAGTCAGTTTCCACCATTCCATGGACTGAAGCTAGTTTCCACCATTCCCTAACCTAGCTAGCGCCATCTTGGACGTTCAAAGCAGCGCCATCCACTGTTCCACGAATCAGGAGCCAGCCGTGCCATCTATGCTTCTCCGTGATCTAGCCAGCCAAGTGCCATCCACCGCTTCACGGACCTAGCCAACAGCACCGCTCTACGGACCTAGCCAACAGTGATTCTCCGCGGATCTAACTAGGGCACCATTCCATGGATGTAGCCAAGCAAGCAGCGTCGTCCATCATTCAATGCCAACAACGCCATCTACCTTTCCTAGCCGGCTAGCAAAATTTTCCGTTCCGCGGACCAAGTCGCAGTACCACCTCTGCCAATTAGTAGCCAAAGTCGCAGTGTTGAGGCCAAAGACCCCATGGCCAAACCAAATTTATTCAAGCCGCCGACGTAAGGATTGCAGATTCTTCGTGCCTCCTGACAAAGGTTAGCCAAATCTTCCTGACAATCTCTTCATGACTTGTTGTTTAGATTTTATCCTCGTTTGTCACCATCTCATGCTTACCCCGCAACAATGCTATTGTTCTGAGCTAAGCAAGGGATTTAATGTTGATGGTGGTTTTTAGATTAGGGTTAAAATCGTAAAACCTTGCATCGATGTGACGTCACTCCGCAAGGAAACAGAGCCACGTGTGCTAACCTCTCCTTTGGCATATTTATTGAGCCGCTCAATATACTTACATGAAATTTATCCATACTGGGAATCCCGGATGTTCTCAGTAAATTTCTGGCCTCCGCGTATATTCACTTAATATAAGTTTCTCGAATGCCTTCATGTTATGTTCTCCTTTGAACTCTTAATGTTGATATGGCATGACGATTTGTGTTCACTCGCAGCAGAGTAGCACGAATCTCCAAGTATCAAAATAAGATTTTTACATAAGGTATTCAATCAGAAAAGCATGCTGCTCTCTGGCAACGAACTTAAAAGAGCTATGTGTCGACACGCAGAACTCAATCAATCGTCCTGACTAACTTACTGAAGTTAGGGTTCGCGCCTCGCGTAATGTACCAGGCCTTGCTTGTCAAAATTAAGCCTAAGTAATTAATCCGCCATGGATTAGCAGGTGCAGAACCTCGCCCAGAAAAAGAAAACAGAGAGTCGCAACAGCAAAGAGAGGTGTGGCTATGCCTTAGGCCATCTAGCGCCATTGGCCACGCTCCGACCCTATTTCTCTCGACCAATCAGGTCGCTTTAAACTCGTCACACGCACATAAGTTGTGGCTGGGCCCATGCTTGTCGGCCCCACTTCTAATCGACCAATCAGAACACGCCAAAACCACCACACTCTTACCAGAAGTGTGGTCGCGCCTTGTGTATGGCCGACCCCCTTTTGTGGCCAATCAAGTTGCTCTAAACTTTCCACCATACGTTAAAGGACAAACATACCCTGCCGCACCACCTTGCTAAAGTGACAAGCCAAACGCGCCCTACCAGAACAACATATTGGTCGGCATGCCAACATGCCACTCTACCGCGACAACTTCGCAACATACTACCTCGCAAACATGCCACTTCGTGGAAACCTGCCATAAATAGCCACCCACGGCAATTCCTACTCCTGTGGCCGTTTCCACACTATGGCATAGCCATGGCGCCGTAGCGCCATGCCGCAGCCGCATGCCAGTGCACTAATTAGGGTTTCGATATGCCAAACCCTAATTTGGGAAAATTGCTACCAAAGCCAAATAACGTTTCCCAGAGCAATGGGATTGGTGTGACAACAGGGCCAATGTTGCCATGCCACATGTAGGTCTGACTCCACGGCGCCAAAACCAAGCCTTGGCCACGCCAATCCCTAATTTTTCCATGGCACCTTGGCCACGCCAAGCCCTAATTCTTCCACGGCGAATTCTTCCACGAAGCCTTGGCCACGCCAAGACCTAATTCTTCCACGACGAATTCTTCCACGGCGCCAAAACCAAGCCTTGGCCACGCCATGCCCTAATTATTCCACGGCACCTTGGCCACGCCAAGCCCTAATTCTTCCACGGAGCCTTGGCCACGCCAAGCCCTGATTCTTCCACGGCGAATTCTTCCACGGAACCTTGGCCACGCCAAGCCCTAATTCCTCCACGACACCAAACCCTAACTTTGGCCATGGAGCCAATTTTTAGCTTTGGCCATACCGCAACATCACCGACATACCGCTATGCCACGGCTACGCCATGGTTACGCCACCGCATGCCACTATGCCATGGCTACGCCACTGGCATGCCATTAGTATGTGGCTTACGCCACTTCGCTATACAACAAGATGTGGCCATAATTAATGGTCATCCTTCTTCATGAGATGCAATCTCATCCATACAAGTTCGCCACCGAACTGATGGGCTTGTGGCAACTCTTACCAACCGCCTAAACCCAGCGACCATGGATACACCGGGCGCTACTTGTACCATTATGCCACTGGCATGCACAAGTCATGCCGCAATGCCACTGCGCCATTGTCAGGCGCCAACACAAGGTAGCCACAATCAACGGCTACCCTTATTCATAAGATGTGATCTCGGCCATCGAAGTTCGCCCCTAAACCGGTAAGCTCGCGACAAGTTTTAGGCAACTAGCCAAAACGACCCTAGCATCACATGTTATTTACCTACGACAAGCCTCTCGATTTTAACTTGCCACACGTAGAAAAGTGCTACATGTTTTCCACGAAAACACTCGAGACATCAAAATATGTCATAAATCGGGGGATGCTCATGCAGGTATTGGTCTGGCGGTTCTAAAGATGGTGCGTGCAATGCGCACGTTACAAAAGAAAGTGTCATGAAGTGGGATAATTAGTGGTGGTGAAAAGTAACGGGTGTAAACAATTCATTTCCTTCATCATGAAAGCGTAATGGTGGCGGTTACACGAATTCACTTACCTCATCATGGAAGCATAACGTCCGACAAGTTACACGTTACTCTTTTCTTCCACCACTCAATCGTTTCCACTTCCTACGAGACTGTGGTACGTTTCACTATGATTTGTATAAATAGGTCTCACTTATTTCCACCAAACAACAAGTTTTGGTCAGGAGAACAATACAACATCCGTAAATCATCGATAGCTTTTTCATCCGGCTAGCCAGTTCAACTTTCTCGATACAAGTCACAAAATGCCCACACTTCGATAATCAACTATTATGGTCTCAACACTTTCTTCGCTTCCCTCCCTAAGACCAACCCTTCTCCTTCACTTTGTGACCGAAACAAGCCTGGAACGACCATTTCTTGGTTTAGGCCAGGATTGTACATATTGATCTCTCGAATCAAAGTACTCCCGCACGGACATTGTTTAGGGTTTAGATTCGCTTTCTCACCTACACACACCCAAAATTACCAAAATCAGCAGAAACGGTTTTCACCCTCAAACACAAGTATATTTGGAGTTAACGTTTGTGTAATTTACTTTAAATTATAATAAACAATTATAATTGCGGAAATAGAAAAGTAAAAGACACAGCAATATTTTATTAACGAGAAAAACTTCAAATGCAAAAATACTAGGGACCTAGTCCGATTGAATACTCTTAATTAAGCCGTAATACAAAATCTACACAAACTTAAAATGAGTTGAGACCAAGAAACTACCCGTTCACTTAGTTTCCTCAAGATTCATGCGCTTCCGACTTCAATGAGTGCACGACCGGAACAATTCCTTTAGATTGTATTCCAAACAAGAAAAGAACAACAAATCGGTTGGTAACAACTCTTTTGATTCTTTTAAGATAAATATATCTCAAGTCATACACAAAAGTTCTTCCGTTTAATCTAATAAACTCCTTTGCCTGGTTAGATTAATCTATCCAATAACTACCAAATTAGTAAAGTTTAGATTCGCACTCAATCAAAATAAATCTCAAAGAGATATATTGAGAATGCCTATCTCACGCAACTAATCAATCGAATAAATCCGATTCTAGTTGGATCCCAGCCGATCAAGGTTTGTGCACACACAAAGATATGAGAACTAAATAGGAAATCTTCTTCGTCTTCAAATCTTCTTTAATCTTCAATAAAAACCTACATAACACCACTTGAATCTCTTGTGATCAATCACACACAGAACAGAGTCTGTTAACAATGGATTATCACAAGATATCTTTAGATCTACAAATAGTTGTAAAGATCCCGTCGATACTTCGATCTAGTTTGAGTGAATCTTATATCAGAAGAGAAGATTCTCAAGACTAAACAAACTAAGTGTAATCAAATTCTCAACAACCGTTAGTCAATCAAATCAATCGAAATCTAATAACACTGCAATTATCTAGTCTCCCACCAACGGTACTCGTAGAGCTTCTTGATCCCACATAAGTCTTTAAACGAGCGTCCGTAAGAGATTTCACCTAATTAGGATACTTTCCTCTGAATAGATGGGCTCATCAAAAACAACAAGAATGAAGTTTTCCTGGCTCTTAGGATAGTTTGCTAGAAATGCAAACTTAGGTATTTATAGACAAAGGATGTTTGGACACCAAGGAATTTCCAAAACCGAAAATATTCTCAAGATATGCAATGTATAAAAAAATTCGGTTTTCCTAATTATAATATAAATGCTTGTCCAAAATTTCCGAAATCTCTCAATAGAAAATCTCCAATTATTAAATGCACATTACTAATTTTTATTCTCTAGAGATATGCATTTAATTGCTTGTGATTGGTTACACAAGTCACTAGGATCGGTTACACCAATTACCAGGATCGGTTACACCAATTACTAGGACCGGTTACACCAATTACAAGGATCGATTACACAAATCTTTCGTGATTGGTCACACCAATTACTAGGATCACTCACACCAATTAAAAATATCGATCATACCATCTCAGGTGATTACTTAGGATCGATTACACTAATTAATCAAAACTAGTCATACCAAATCATAAGTTAGGCATTGTGATTAGTTATACCAAGATACACAACAAGTTATGATCGGTTCTACTAACTCACACATATTGGTAATCCAAAGATATGAAATGAATAACAATACCAATAAGCCTAACGATTTCCCTTTCGATTCATAAAACAAGTTCATGAATGTACTTCCTTTAAACAAATGTAAACATTGTTTCCTCGGATGAAATCTTCACCTTTACCCATACACATAATCACAATAGCATTCATACGATTATGTTGATGTCACATATACGAAGTTCAAAAGATAAGCGTTATACTTCGTATCCTAATTTCTTAACACTATATATGATCATGTGATCATGTCTCACTACTAGTGTATAATCATTCACGGCTTCGCAGATTTGTTTTCAATATATCACGAATTGAAAGATACGTTAGAATGAAATAGTTCAAGTCAATATTACTAACCTCAAGAGGAAGGATGATGTTGTCGTTGTAGTTCGCTTCTTCTTCACATTCTTCAGGTCTTCGGAGTAATACTTGTATGTCTCAACATTCCTAGACTTTCTAGTCTAACCTAAACGAAGTTGACTCTAGTATACAATGAAACGACTTTAGATGATTTTTGACACACTAAAATATGACAACCAAACTTGACATACCAACGCTTGGAGAGTTCAACCGAGCTATGCTCTAACATTTTTGATTAAAAGATTAAATTGCGATAATAAGTCGAATTTTGATTAAAAGACTTTAACTATTTTGATATTTCTCGCACTAGCGTTTATGAAAACGTCTGAGCGGCTATTTTTATGCAAACTATTGGAAAATATTATGTTACTATAAGTTAGTGTACAAATCATTGCGACCTTGTGTTGTTTATGATGCCAATATGTTACTGCTATGGTGACAATTGCATGTGGAGTTTTTTTCCTATCTATAATATTCACCACTCGAATCTTGTTAAGGTAATACTGGTCAATGCTCTATCCAAAAATATTTATGAAACGTCAATAGTTACACAACCATCGTGTAAATATACAAAATATATATTTATGTATATTTATATAAGTATTCCAAAATTTATTTTCATATATAACATGACAAAACTCGATATTATATTTACATATAATATACTTACTATACAATAAGATTTTTATTAAAGGGAGAGAAAAATGTGATCTCACGAGCGCGAAAATTGTAGTCGACTCATTAGCTGGGACCCAGATCATTTTTTTTTTCCGATCTAGACTAAAGTATCCCTAATAAATACGCCCACTTACCAAATTATCTCCACCACTACCATCAACTTCACTGCACCAACTATGAGCGAAAATAAATTGTAATCACCTTAGATATTTCAATACTCTGCCTAATTCAAATTTTCTCAGGAAAGATGTTGATTTCAAAATTCATTCGCCTTTATTTATACAATTTTTCAGAGTTGATTAAAATCTTAAACATGAACATCATTATCTCACTTCATAACTTTAGATGATACAAAAGCCCTCTAAGATTTAGTTGGGAAACAAAATGAGTAGAATCTAAATCTGCGTAGGTTTACCCATGGACGTTCCTCTTCGCATATTTCTTTCTCAAAGACGGACAAATCGACTGTTTAAACTCCAAAAATATTAATACGTTTGTAACAGAGGATGAGAAGTTATAGTCTCCTTTGATGGCAATAGATATGCATATGCTACCTCACTTATTTAATGGTGTTTCCCTTTAGTGTCCGTGGATCATAATCATAAACCCTACTAGATCCACTTTTTCACTTTCCAAGTTTTTGTGAGTTGGGCGTACTTAATTAGTAGGGATAGTTTAGTCCGAATCAAAAGAATAACAACTAGGTCCTAGCTAGCGAGTCGACTACGATTTTCGCTCTTCTCTGATCACTCTTTGCTCTCCCATTAACAAAAATCTACAATAATATTAACTTGATTATGAAAATATATCTCATGTTCTAATAATACAATAAACATATAAATATAATGTATGTAGTACCTTATTATGACAATTAATATGTTTAGTTCTATTTATCGATGTATAACTAAAGATATAATAATAAGTTAAAACCAAAAACTCATATAAATTCGAGAAATTACAAAAGAGATGTCGCATACAAAAAAAATTATTTACAAGCAAGAAATTACACTAAAAGGTATTTTTATCGTTTTAATCTTCAAGTAAAAGCACTTCTTCGGTTAGAAAATCAAACTTCTCTTTATTATATATATATATATATCGAGATTAAAGGGAACTAAACCTCATCACATAACACACCCCCCCACCCCCCACCCCACCCCGCAAACTCGTATCTTGTTGTTGCAACCTCTACTTCTTCGACTACCACATCTTGATCCGGGGATTCAATGAGAAGAGTTACAGGAGGAGGTTGAATGAGAAGAAGTCTAGAAGGAGGACCTTCTATGACTGCTTGATCTGTGAGAGGAGTCGCTCCTTTCTATGGTACACGAGGTTGATCATCGCAAACAAGATATATGTTTTCCAAAACTATAGAGAAAACACTCAACAAACTTATTATTTTTTGTAATAAATGAACTATCCACTGTTAAAACACCAGATCTAAATTGTAAACAGATTTGGACTCATAAACGTACCATTTTTAATAGGGTCGGCTGCTATGAAAATTTTAGGCTTCTTCTTTTTCTTGAACTGTATTCTAGAATACAACTTGAAGACTTCACTTAGGGATTCGTGAAGCACAATCAGATTATCCTTTGCCTGATAGTTTTTGTATTCAGATCTTATTCTTATTGATCTTTGAGGTTCTCGAAATCTCATATCAGGAATGAGATATAGAAATCACAAAGTTCTCTTCATCCCAGACTTTGTCATTCCTCATGTTAGAGCATTGCTCGGTCTAACTCGCAAGTTTTACTATTTCAAGATTATTGTCAATGTTAGTTGCACAACTATTCTTGATTTCTAGTTTACTAAAGTCAAGTTTCGGACTAGGAAAAAAGTATAGTAGTTGTGTATCAGACATCACTAAATAACCCTAGAATATTGAAGACCAAACGAAGACATTTGGATAACTTTATAAACAAAGAGGTATGTGAAGACTGAACCATCCTATTTACTCACGACTTTTACCATTCTATTTTTATGAGATTATATCGTATGATTTTAATAGATTTCATATTGCAAAGAAGAAATTTTCAGTCAAGCTTGTCTTGTCAAAACTCTCGAAATATGATTTAAGCAATTGATGCTCATAGATCCTTAGCAATCTTTGTTAATAAAAATTTATTGTTCAAAAGCTATTTTTGTTTCAAGTTGATTATTCGGAAATTTCCAAAGCAATGATATTTCATATCTATGGAGACTGGGAATGTTTAAGATTGTTTAAAGAGAGTTTTTAGAACTTCTGAGATTCTGGATACATGGAGGTACATATTTCCAGTACGCATACCTTAGACATCCGATTTCCGAAACAAGGGAGGTACAATACCCATCACACATACCCTAAGGATTCGAATTCGTGAATCGTGGAGAGGTATACATACCCAGTACACGTACGCTAAGGGCCTGAATTAGTGAACTACTAAGGGTACACATATCCAGTACGTGTACCCTAGCACTTTGAATTCATGAACTAGTCCATAGGTATGTGTAACCCTACATACCTACCAAAGATTAATTAAAGATGCTCACAAACTATGTTCTCAAATATGTTTGCATTTCTACAACTTTCATAAACACTTCTAAGACAACTATGATCACTAAATCACTTTGTGTTTGTGTATCATGGTTTAAGTCTTGAGTGTTGATGAACAAGATTATGCTTATACCTTATTATGGCATATTTTATATGAACTATCATTATACACGGTTTTAGTACTTGGACCATAGTGAATATTATTTTATGTAATTTTAAACAGAATTCTCACATGCTTATATGAACTCCTAACAAGAGTTTCATCTAAACTGAGAAAGAATTTTCTTGAATCTCAAGTTATCTTAGCTTGAATTCAAAGCTACCTATAGTCTTGAAAGTCTATGAATGGAGAGACTCAAAGAACCGGAAATTCCAATCCCTGAAACTTTTGTATCCTAGTTGTATTATAGAGTCATCCACTGTTAACCTAGGTTTTATCCGAGAAACACATAATTAGGCTTACGACTTAAAGACTTCACTTAGGGATTCGTGAAGCCAAGTCCGACTATCTTTACCTTAATAGTTTGTGTATCCCAATCTTATCATTATTATTAATTTTCGAGGTTTTTGTCAATCTCCAATCAAGAACGAGATAGATATAAATCACAAAGTTTTGTTAGTATTAGACTTTGTGATTCCTCAAGATATATATCTAAGATTATTCTTTGTTGATCGGTTTAGATTGTTATTGAGAGGTGGTTAGTAATCCAGGATTCTTTGATAACTGAGTGTAAGTGTTCCAGATTCGTGAGGTTTTCTAGCTTTTCCTATTGCAAACATATTTCTAAGCCTTAATCTAAACGATCTATAGGGAAATTTGAAAAAGCGGGGGTACAACAACCACACCCAATATTTCACTTAGCAATCTGTATGGACTAACTCCAATATAATTACAAGAGAATCAACTAGACAGTTAGACTCAATCTTAAGAAAAGTATATCAAAGAGTTATATCTCAATCTCTCAATTCGACCCGCAATCAAACAAATAATAATTTGCGAGCCCGATTGAATATAAGAGAGATAACTTGAACGATACCAAAGACCAATGTTCAAGGATCAATCAATTTAAAAAAAAAAAAAAACCAAAGGTTGTATTTACCAATTGATCGATTCAACATACAACCTGTGATATTTCAATTATATAACAAAATATAATGCGGAAAAGAAATAACACAGACACCAGAAGTTTTGTTAACGAGGAAACCGAAAATGCGAGAAAAACATGGGGACCTAGTCCAGACAACACCACCTTTGTATTAAGCCGCTACGAGACACTAGCCTACTACAAACTAACCGGTATGGACCGTAGTTGAACCTAATCAATCTCACCGATTCAAGGTACAATTGCGTTCCTTACGTCTCTCGATCCCAAAGAGGATACTACGCACTTGATTTTCTTAGGCGATCTCACACAACTAAGATTTGCTACGACCCAAAGTCAAAGACTTGATAAACAAATCTGTCTCACACAGAAAAGTTTATAGGAATAGATAAATCTGTCTCCCACAGAAATACTTACGAGTTTTGTTCTGTATTTTGATAAATTAAGGTGAACATGAACCAATTGATATACCGGACTTATATTCCCGAATAACATCATAGAAATATCAATCACCTCACAATGATCTTAATCGTATGGTAGCGAAACAAGATATTGTGGAATCACAAACGATGAGACGAAGATGTTTGTGACTACTTTTAATCTTACCTATCGGAGATAAATCTCAAGCAAATCTTAGCAAAGATAATACTCAATCACGATAGAATAAGTAAGATCAGAACACGCAACTACAGAGAGAAAATAGTTGGGTGCAGCTTCACAATCCCAACGAGGTCTTTAAGTCGTTAACCTATAGGGTTTCGTGAAAAACCTAAGGTTAAAGGAGAATCGACTCTAGCTTATACAACTAGTATCACACGGGAGGTGTGGGGATTAGGTTTCCGGTTGCTAGAGTTCTCCTTTATATAGTCTTCAAATTAGGGTTTGCAATCTAAGTTACCTTGGTAACAAAGCATTCAATATTCACCGTTAGATGAAAACCTGATTAGATTCAAGCTAATATCTTTCAACCGTTAGGTCGAACTTAGCTTGTTATACACAAATGAAATGCACCTTCATTTAGGTTTGAGTAACCGTACCTAAACGTTTACACTTAGTTGGTTCAACAATAGTTAACCAATGGTTAGCCATATGAGCACTTTCGTATCAACCTTATTTATCTTCACTATAACTAGTTCAAATGACTCAAATGAACTAGTTAGAGAGTTGTTCAATTTCTTAGATCTCATAGAAGTATACAAGACACAATCAAAGCAAAATCGGTTTTGATTCACTCGAATCGATTCATGAACATTATAGCCACGGTTTGCAAAGATTGCATTCCTTATTATATAAATGTTTTAGTTCATGAACAAACCGATTTTAGAAAGTAACCTACCTAAGTATGCGAACGGCACGCGTACTTAAAGAAACCGGATTGAGTTTGTTTTTCACTTTCAAACTCCATCGAAATTACGGACGTGAACTTTCCGCGATGATCAGAGTCTGGTCGCATGCTCACCCAGATTTCCAACAACCGCCAGTGCGGGTACGCATACTTTGGGTTCCCGGGTTTTGGACTTTACACAAATGTGAGAACACACTATGTTTATATCCAAAGATGGTTACATGTTCTAAACTATCATTTCAATCATTGAAACTTTCTTAGAGGATGTTATATAGTTGTTATTCATAAACTATTTTTCATAAAAGAGATTTTCAAGCTATTGAAATAATCAACATGACTTTCGTTACGAGTAAAGATGAACTTGGCCAAAGCGAAAGCTTACCAACACATATTTCGAGAAATATATAAGCGAGATAAACTCAGCTCGACATAGAAAATATGTATAATCGAAGTCTATATAGCTATACGACTTTTTTCTCAAAATAGGAGATAAAATAGATAGATTTTTGAGTGATAGATAAGTTCAAGTCTCCACATACCCTTTTGTTGATGAAGTTCCACAAGTTCTTTGAGTAGTTCTTCGTCTTCATATGATGAACTCCGTGGAGTCTATGGCTCAACTACACTTACTATCCTAGTCCGAGACTTAGCTATAAGTAGACTAGAAATCAAGACTTATAGTTTTAGCAACTAAACTTGACAAACAAGCTTGAGATAACAACGCTTAGGAGTTCGACCGAGCAGTGCTCTAACAAAATTAAATAGTCTTATCTGGTAGAGGTAGATTGCTATCAAACATTTTTACTTAGGTTGAAGCAACTCTTAGGCTGTAAAGGGCGTCATCTAAGGGAATCAACTGGGTAGAGCCTTGCGAGGTTCAATAGACGTAAGGAGCACGACTAAAACTTAGTTGCTTAGAGGGTTAATACGATCTCAACTACAATCCAGTCAGAAGTCTGATAGTAGGCTAGAATCTGTAGTGCCTTATTACAGTTTTTGTGTTCAAATTGGACGAGGTCCCGGGTTTTTTCTCTATAACAAATTTTGTGTGAATTCTTTTTATTTTCTGCATTCTTTTGACCATTAAAAGTACTACATGGGGTCATACTCCTATCAAACAAAAAGTTAATGGTGTACTTAGTACCATCTCATTTTCACCTCAAGATAGATATCTGAACTCTTCTTCGATTTGTTTGGATTGTTCTTGAGAGGTGGTTAAGAATCCAGTCTTCTTAGCTAACGGAGTGTAAGTTACGGATTTGTGAGGTTAGATTTCCAAACCTAAATCAAAAGGGAAATAAAAAATGGCTTATATGTTAGAAGCATAATGGTAACAAATGTATTCACTTAGGTTGAAGAAATCCTTAGGCAATAAAGGACGTCAGCTAAGGAATCAATTGTGTGGAACCTTGTTAGGTTCAAGAGACATAAGGAGCACGACTACAACTGAATTTTTTCGAAGGTTAACTCATTCCTGTCTGAAGTCTGATAGTAGGCTAATGTCTGTAGCGGCTTAATACAGTTTGGTGTTCAAAGCTGGACGACGTCCCAAGGTATTTTTGCAGATGCAGTTTTTCGCTTTAACAAAACTTCTGGTGTCTTGTTTAAGTCATTTTTTAATTAAGATAAAAAAAAAAACAAGACTCGTTCTTGTTGATTTCGTATCTTGCATGATAGATCACAAACTACTTGTTAGAATTTGGATCCTACCGATTTTGATATGAATAGATTGATCTTGGACATAATCAGGTTCATAGTCTTTTTGTCTAGACATATTGATTGTGGAAGAGATAAGAAAAAACTCTACATACATATTTTTCAAGGATTTTTTTTTAGATCTACTTGCAATTGTATTAGTTTTTTTTTTCCATACGCGTTTCCGAACGAAAAACTTGGTGGTGCACTTGGTACTCTCTCATTTTCACAAATAATAATTATGGGGTTAACTAGATAGAATTCATATTTCAAGAACTGCCAAGGATTTTTTGTGACTTCTACCACAGTTTGGAACATCTAGGTGAAGATTTTCTTGAGCTTTTCATGATTCATCTTCCTAGATTATTACCAGGCTAGAAGTATGATATTAGGCTAGAAGTCTGATCTGGATGGTGATTGGAGTTGTTAGAGTCTTAATACAACCATATCCCTTGCTTCATTAGTCTAACACCTTTTTGCAATTTCTTACACGGATGGTGAAGACTGTGTTAGGAGTTATTGTATCATACTCTGACATGTCTTTGGATTCGGAGAGAGCCATTTCTGCGTGGGACGTGGAGGAGAATGATAATGGGATTGAAGTGCAAGTTGATGAGAAAGTTAGTGAACAAGGAAATAATCAAGCACATACAACTTTGGATTCACATCAACTTCCAAGCCCCGTTAGATACATTTAAACTTGACATTGATGCCGAGGTAGTTTCAGATTCCTATATAATATAAATTATATGGGAATGTAAAATTCGCTTCCTTTGATATGCCCGATTTGTCTTATTTTAGGTAGTCCTAATGTAGTCAATCTCGCTTGAGATATGCACGATATTTCGCGGAGATGAGTCTCTTATCTTGGCAAGACGAAATTTATATCAAGATATAACAAAATTCTCCTTCAAGGCGAGATCTGAGACACATTCAATAGCACAAAGAAGAGAGTTTGAAAGGATGTCATTTGGTACGAAGCAAAGCTTGGATATGTTGTATTACAAGAGCTAGGGCCAAGATCACTGGTATGAAACTCGCCTATATGGCCGAAATTCCACCAATCTCGTCGAGATAAGCTTCACATATAGAAATTTAAGTAATAAAAATCAAAGTTAGTCATAAAAACTAGAATTCTTTTTTTACTTTTCTTAAAAATTGTTGTTGTTTCCTTATACAAGTTTAACATATGTAAAGTATGCAAAATGCTTGACATATCTAAAGACTTAAAGGCCTAGACAAATAAAGCTCCCACGTTAAACGGTGAGGAAACCCTCCCTTCTTATTGGCCGAAATAAGCCTTTCTTGAGTTTTGTGAAACGAGCGTTTTGGTGAAGACACTTGGCAAAATATGATTGGTTTAAAAAGAATAGGAAAAAGATTAAAAAAAGGAAACCAAATTCAATTTGGAATTTGACTTGACAATATTTAGGTAAGGACACTTGGTAACGTATGATTGGTTTAAGAATTACAAACTTAAAAGGAAAACCTAACCTACTGTGATTGGAATTTTATGGAAGTTCAAATTCAATTTGGAAATACAATAACTATTATATTAGGACTCTTTTTTTTTCCAAATTAATATATAAAGGGGGGAAAAATCCACATATTTTCTGCGAAAATAAAAGGAAAAAATAAATAAAATTTGTGTATATTCTCCACCAATTTAATGTATTTGCCCAGCCACACCAAATCAAATATATATCACCACGGGGCGGGGCGAAGCCCCCGCGCACACCAAATCAAAAAATGCATCGCCACGGGGCGGGACGAAGCCCCGCGCGCACCAAATCAAAATTACATTGCCACGGGGCGGGGCGAAGCCCCGCGCACACCAAATTAAAAGGAAAAAATAAATAAAATCTGCACATATTTTCCACCTATTTAATGTATTTTCCCCGCAACACCAAATCAAAAATACATTTCAACGGGGCGGGGAAAAGCCCCGCGCACACCAAGTTAAAAGAAAAAAATATGCCCGGTGCGTAGCACAGGCACAAATCTAGTATATATTAAGGGTATAAAATTTGAAAATAAATACTTCGAAAGTTCTCCAAGAATATCCCCGATATAAAGTTGTCTTGACTCCGAGATTGAGATTCACTACATTTGGTAGCCCCTAAATTTAGACTAGTCTCCTAATCAGGATTCCTTAACAATCCATTTTTGTGTACACTTTTTTTTAAAGAGTATTAACTTGACATGTTCAATTGATTGGTCAGTAAGTTTACAAATTATTCCATTACTAGAGTGGTAGGATTTTTTTTCCTTATCACATAACTATTAGTAAGTTAACAAATTATTCCATACTAGAGTGATAGGATTTTTTTTCCTTATCTAGTATATATTATGGGTATAAAATTTGAAAATAAATACTTCGAAAGTTCTCCAAGAGTATCCCGATATAAAGTTGTCTTGACACTGAGAATGAGATTCACTACATTTGGTAGCCCCTAAATTTAGATTAGTCTCCTAATCAGGATTCCTTAACAATCCATTTTTGTGTACACTTTTTTAAAGAGTATTAATTTGACATGTTCAATTGATTGGTTAGTAAGTTAACAAATTATTCCATTACTAGAGTGGTAGGATTTTTTTTTCCTTATCACGTAACTTTCAAAATTAAATTACAGAATCAGACTCGTTGATTGATTTCCTTTCCAAAGGAATTTACCAGTTTAAATGTGATTTATCCTAATAAATTTCTATTTGCATTGAAAAATAAAAGTTTAAATAACTACCTACGACGAAAAGCACGTTTTTTTTCTAGTTTTTCATCTTCTTCACCGTTTTTCAGTATGGTTTTCCATATCGTCATGAGCGGCTAATCAGCCTTTCATAGGCTCTGATGATAGGAAAGCACTAAAATAAATGGATTCTGCTTAATGGGGTCATATTAAAATAGGGTCAGGTTTAATTTTTAATTGGAAGCTCATTAGTGGTGGTGGCAGTCGAGAAAATCTCAATTTCTGCAAGATATAATCGGTTGCGTTTGATTATCAATCTCCCTTGTCAGGGTTGGACCAACATGCGAATAAGCCTTGGGCCTTGATTGATGATCTAAACATCATTTTGGATTCAGAGGAAAAACAAGGGGGAAACAAGGCCGGTTCAGTGACAAGAATACCATCATCCAGATAGTAGACGCATTTGGACTGCAAGATGCGGGATACGAAGGCGCGCCCTTCACATGGTCAAATAACAGAAAAGGAGAAGCAAACATTTGCGAAAGAATTGACAAAGCTTTGACCTCACTGGGCCAGTATTCCGGACACTAAAGTATCTCATTTACCTAGAGTTGGATCAGATCACACTCCCATTTTATTAGATACCAAACCCGAAAAAATAAAACTCCAAAAACCATTTAGATGTATCAGATCTTGGCTATCTCACTCAGACTTACACGAGGTAGTAAAAGCTTCTTGGGATCTACACTCCAATTTCACAACAAATGAAAACTTCTCCCTAAAACTTCAACTCCTGTCCTCGGATCTTTCCCAGTGGAATATAGACGTCTTCGGCAATATACATAAAAATATCAGGCTCTTAAATAATAAAATTGAGAGCATCCATAAATCCAGAAATATCGCCAGGGACATAGACATGCTAAAAAACCTTCAAGCGGAGTTAGGAAAATGGTACGAGATTAAAAATGATTATTACCATAAACTGTCCAGAGATAAATTTTTCAAAGAACATGACATAAATACAGAATAATTCCATGCTACTGCCTCCAATAGGAAAAGAATCAACTGCATCAATACCCTTAGAGAACCTTATGGGCTTTGGATTTCAGAAAGAGATCAAATCTACTCTCTCCTGACAAACCACTTTACTCATATCGGAACATCTCAGATAAACCATTATAGTTTTGACTTGTCCAGTTTCATAAAGCCGTGCGTTTCTGAAGAAGAAAATCTTTCATTACTAAAAATCCCTTCAAAAAATGAAATCAGGCTCACTCTCTCCAATATGAATCAATGGGGCTCGTCGGGACCAGATGGTTTCAGCCGGGCTTTTTCAAGGCTAATTGGGAAGTTTTTGGGCCGGATATCGTAAACACGGTGCAGGATTTCTTTAAAATAGGTATCCTCGACGAGGATTTAAATTATTCTTTCATTACCCTTATCCCAAAGATCTCAACCCCACAAACTCCGACTGATTTTAGACCAATAAGTCTAAGCAACACCATATACAAACTGATTTCAAAAATTCTAGCTAATAGATTAAAGCCCATTCTCAACAATATTATATCCCCCAATCAATTGGCTTTCCTCCCGGGAAGACAAATCACAAACAATATAATTATAGCTCATGAGATCATCCATTCTATGAAAACCTCGAAGAAATCAAAGGGATCTCTAGCCTTGAAATTGGATATTTCTAAAGCTTTTGATAGAGTAGAGTGGAATTTTATTGAAAAGGCTCTACTTAGCTTTGGATTCGATGAAAGGTGGAGCGATCTTATTTTACAATGCATATCCACCACTTCTTTCTCAATCCTCCTAAAAGGTTCACCTGGGTCAAAATTCAAAACCTCAAGAGGATTAAAACAAGGAGGCCCACTCTCGCCTTATCTCTTTCTGATTTGCATGGAAATTCTTTCCAGGCTTCTTGATAATGCAATATCAGAGAAAAAAATCTCCTAAGTTTCCAAATCAATAAAAATTCTCCAAATATATCCCATCTCTTCTTTGAGATGATTGCTTCCTCTTTACAAAAAGCCGATATGGGGAATCAAAAACCTTATGGAAATCCTATCCTTTTCAGGAGATATAACGGGCCAAATGATAAACTTACAAAAATCCAGGTGTCTATTTCATTTAAAAATTCATCCTAAACATGGAAAAATCATTGCTAAGATCCTTAAAGTTCCCCGATGACGAAAAACGACAGATACCTTGGCACACCACTTTTCTTTGATAAGAACATGAAAGCTAACTTCGAACCGCTTCTTCAAAAATATTACTCCACTCTGCAAGGCTGGAAATCAAAACTCCTATCTCAAGCAGGAAGAACCGTTCTAATTAAATCTATACTTCAAGCTTTCCCGACGTGCAGGATGGGGTGCTTGCACTTCCGAAAGAAACCCCGAACCAATTGGATCGTATTCAAAGAAATTTCTCGTGGAATAAAGAGGGTCAAAAAGACAAGGAGGATTCATTAGAGCCACGAAGTACATTTGTGACCCATTGCTCAAGGAGGATTAGGTATAAAGAATCCTCATCTATTTAATATAGCTCTTCTTACCAAATTAGCCAGCAGATTAATAATAGAAAAAGATCAACTATGGGCAAAAATATCAAGGCAAAATACTTCCCAAACTCCCATCCTCTAGAAGCTTCTAAAAGTTCCAACTTATCATGGATTTGGACAAGCATCAGAAAAGGCCTAGAATTAATTAAGGGAAACTTTATCTGGCAAGTGAAAAATGGAAACTCAGTTAAAATATGTGAAGATAGATGGATTCCAAAAGCGGATATACCATCTCAACCCCAAGACTCTCAGGAAACAACACCAACAACAGTCCAAGAGCTTATTAATGAAGATAATACATGGGACCAAGAAAAACTGAACAGTTACTTTAATCCGAAAGTGAGAAATAAAATCCAAGCGATATCTCCAAATAAACAAGAGGAAGACAAAATCAAATGGTTACATCACCAATCAGGAATCTTCTCAGCTAAAAACATTTACAAATTTCTAGTTGATGAAATTCAAGAAGAGGATAATTTACTCATAAACTTTCCATGGAGAAACATCTGGAAAATCCAAGCAATTCCAAGAATCAAACTTTTTGTGTGGAAGTTAAGCGGGAAAGCTCTACCCACATCTTCAAGATTAGAGCACACAACTGGAAATTGATCAAAAGCATCGGTTATGCAACACTCAGACTCAAGAAACCGAAAACACCTTTTTTTATCTTGCCCATTTACAAGAGCTATTTGGTTTAGCTACTCCTTGGGTCATTTGACTATTTCAGATAACACAGACTCAATCACAACATGGGTTAAAAAGTGGATTACAAATCCTGATATGGATAATTTGAAGGGGAAAATAGCTAGCATATCATAGTTCATTTGGAAGTACAGATGCACGGTGGTTTTTGAAAAGATAATCCCAAACCCAAGGCAGTTAATTGATCAAATCAACAATTTCTTGCATTCCATCCCTCAAAATCATAAAATAAAAGATCCGGATAATAACCAGTTAACGATCGTCAATTCCAAGTGGTCAAACATAGAATCCGATTGGATAATATTTATAGATGCTTCTTACAAGGAAGATGAATGTTCAATGGGATACACCGACATAGTCTATTCAGTAGACTTTCAGTCCTTTATGCATGTCTCAGCGGGTTCCGAAACAACCACTTCAGATTTTCATGCGGAAGCTACAGCTTTACAAAAAGCACTCACATGGCTAAAAGAAAATGTTCTCTCCAGCGTTACACTAATAATAAGATTGTAGAGTCTTGGCAGATCGCATCAACAAGGACAACACAAGTCGTTTCCAGACAAACAAAACACAAAGGAAAGCAATAAAGACATCTTTAAGAGAACTTCCTCAGGCTCGGGTAAGGTACACAAATCGAAAATTCAATTTGACAATGACACAGTGGCAAAAGAAGCAAGGATAAAGAGCCCTCAACTCTTATCAATGAAGATTCAACAAAAAATTAAGGTTTCTAGTACTATATCTAATGTGTTCGATAAAAATGACATTGTAAACCTCATGTATTATCTTTGCTAGTTAATATAACGGAAAATGGGTCATTTGTCCAAAAAAATTTAAAACACAGTTCAAATGGACGAGTAAAAAATTTTATGGGTGAAATGGACAAAAAAAAAATAGCAAGGATGAAACTGGATTCATCCTGGCTTAAACTTAAAAAATAGCAAGGATGAAACTGGATGCATC
This sequence comes from Papaver armeniacum, assembly GCA_023531295.1. Taxonomy (NCBI): domain Eukaryota; kingdom Viridiplantae; phylum Streptophyta; class Magnoliopsida; order Ranunculales; family Papaveraceae; genus Papaver; species Papaver armeniacum. The sequence continues at coordinate 104,059 of JAJJWW010016672.1, forward strand.
TTGTGTAAAATAAAAATAAGAAAAAATATTTGAAAATGGGACAGGATGAAACCTGGTTACATCCCGCCTATTTTTAATTTTTTGTCCATTTAAATGAAGATCTAAATCGATCGCCCTTTCACCTTAAAATTTTGATTTTGGTCTTTTTAACCAATTTTGTGTTAATATAATTCGTCTTTGCCAAAAAAAAAAAAAAAAAAAAAACCTCCGGTTTCGAAAAATAATTATATGCATGAAACGCACCAATCTTTTTGAAACGGGTACGACATAATTGAAAAAAAAAGTTTAAATACTACCGACCTCTATTTCTGGAAAATAATTTTATGCATGAAACGCGCCAATTTGAAACGGAACGCCAATTTGAAACGGAACGAGTAGTTGATTCAGTAGACACCAAGCCGGATAAAGTCAGCGAGTTGACTCATTAGAATGAAATGCACCAATCTTTTACAACTCCGTTAGATGATGCCGTTACTGACAGAGAGATAGTCAGAAGCCCATACACGTTTTTCCTAATTCCAATGAGAAAAACTTACGTCAGAGTCTCTCTCTCTCTCTAAATCCTCTGTTTTTCTTCTCTCCTCTGTGTTCTGGATCAAATCATTCAACCTCTTAAACCAAACCCAGCATCCAAATCTTTCAATTTATCATCAGTGATCGTCAACAGAGGAGGGGGTCTTTGAATTTTTAAAGAATTGAATCATGGAATCATTAACAGAAGCAACATCAGGTGCAATTGGAGCTCTTCTAAGTACAACAATTCTTTATCCTCTTGATACTTGTAAGACTAGATATCAAGCTGAAGGTGGCGGATCACATGCCAAACCAAAATACAGGTATATAATCAACCCCCTTTGTCATTTTTCCCTCTGTACAATTTTAAATTCTGAAAATGGTTTGATCTTTATAGGGTATAATCTTTTTTTTTTCTGGGTAATTTTTATTCTCTCAATTTGTTCAAATTTGTGTCATGATTTGGTAACTGACAATTCTGGGGTTTATAAGTTTAAGTAGTTGTATGGAAATTTGAAATTATTGTGGTGGTATGTTAAGGTCTTCTTATTGGTGTGATCCTGGTAGGGTGTTGATAGATTGTTTGCATTTTATTGAATGATCTTTGTAGGAACCTTTCTGATGTTCTATGGGAAGCAGTTTCTACCCGACAAGTTTTGTCATTGTACCAAGGGCTTGGGACCAAGAATATGCAATCTTTTATTGCTCAGTTTGTCTACTTCTATGGATACAGCTATTTCAAGAAGTTGTATCTTAGGAAGAGTGGATCTAAATCGATTGGAACCACTGCAAACTAGATTATTGCTGCTGCTGCTGGGGCTTGCACTGCCTTAGTGACACAGGTAAACTCGTCTTTTATATTAAGAAACATTCTCTTATGTTTGGTTGTAGAAACATCCATAAACTTATGGGGCACCACCATCTTAAAATGTATTCGGTTTTCCTGAGGAATTGGTATCTACAAAGTCTATTTTAAAATTGTTATTGGGGAGCTACCTAATTTTTTTTTTTTTTTTTTTTTTTTTTTTTTTTTTTTTATGCTTAATGGTTTTCTATAATTATTCCATTCTTTCATGTAGCTCCGTGGTCTAATTACTTGGCTTACTTTGTAGCCATTAGATACAGCATCTGCAAGGATGCAGACAGCTTCCTTCGGGAAATGCAAAGGGCTTTGGGAAACCCTATCAGAAGGGTCATGGAGTGAGGCCTTTGATGGCCTGGGCATTTCACTGCTTTTGACCTCCAATCCAGCCATTCAGGTACTTTCCTATACCTTCAAGTAAGACATGTACATGTAAAGATCATGTGCAAAGGGGGATGGCAAGTTCCCTTTTACCAGGTGGATGTACATATCTCTATAGGTCTTCCATGAGTGCGACTTATTTTGCCTATGAAAGCAGAGTACTGTTGCTTACCCACTCAACAAGTGCCAGGAAAATAATAATTAAATTGGCTTCTCATTTTTCTTCACTTTGCAATGTATACAGTTTCTCTTCGTCTAGATAATTACTTTGTATAGTGTAGCTTTAAGGGAGGAGAATCCCTGGTAAAATGGTCTGATATTGAATTCATGTTTGGATGGTTGTTGCAGTACACTGTGTTTGATCAACTGAAACAAAAGCTACTGAACGACCAGCAGAGGAATAAAACAGGCTTGGAGTCATCACCTGAAGCTCTTTCTGCCTTGACAGCTTTTGTACTTGGTGCAGTCTCGAAGAGCATTGCGACATGTTTGACATATCCAGCTATCAGGTACAAGCTGATTTCTGGTGACAAGTGTGTGTATTCTGTTGATTCATTGTTTTAGAAGAACCTCCATGTGAAATTCGGGTATTTAAACGGCCCAGTAGGATTGAAGAGTTGATAGTTTTAGTTCACGCCTTTCACATGGTGGATCTTGCTGACCCCCTGTTAAAGCATTGATCTACAAAAATGGCCCTCTAATCAGTAGTTCTACCTTTTATCATTTCTAAATTGTGGAAACCAACTTACGGTGGTTTATACAGGTTGAAGGTCATGATTCAAGCTGCTGATCATGACGATGGGACCAAACAAGCTCAACCAAAACGCCCTAAAACGATATCAAATGTGTTATGCTCTATTTGGAAAAGAGAAGGGTTTCCCGGTTTCTTCAAAGGGTTGCATGCTCAGATTCTGAAGACAGTACTGAGTTCAGCCTTGCTTTTGATGATCAAGGAGAAGATTACTAAGACAACATGGGTCTTGATGCTCGCACTTCGGAGGTATCTTTTGCTTAGCAGAAGTAGATTAAAGAGCGCTTAATAGCAGTAATGGAAAAAATTTGTAGTTGGTATGTTGTAAATGATAAAGTGGCTGAATTTACTTACGGCGCCTAAAGAAATGATCATGTTGTAGAAGTAATAAGCGTCAAATAAAACCGTAGCCAAAATTATTTAGGAAGATGAAGAATTAAGTCATGGTTGAGGCTTTTATTTTTGTTGAGTAATGATGCTATTACTGGGATATGGCCCGTTAGCTTGAAATGTATGCAGTCGCAAGGCAGTAGCTTGATGAATGCAGTTCAACTGATGCTTACCTGGTAAGTCTTAGTTAACTTTTTCATTTACATTATTATGTAACACCTAGTGTTCACCATCCGAAAGGGTTTCAATTCTTTATCCCGGTGCTTGAAAACATGGAACCAGAATTGCTGATGGAGATTTTCCACCTTATTAATGATGCGACGAGACCGTTTGTGCCGAAAATCTTTTGATATTTTATTTATTTATTTATTTAGGGTCTCCCTTACTTTAATGTCTCATAAAAATTCATTAGATACAAATTCAATACCTAACCAGGCCTTAATAACACCCTAATTTGTTCCTAATTTGGGAACATGAAAACAATGACAGGAGCCTAACATAGTGAGATCTGCTCCCACAAGTCCAATAATAACAAACACCCAAGTAGCAAAAAAAAACCAGTCAATTAAGCAACCAAAAATACCTAACCCCACAAATAAGATTGCAAGGTAAGATGTCTTAAATTTTGATTAGTAAAATACTGCTGTTTTGGTGAAAACATGAACCCTAATTTAGGAGACAAAATATAACCTAACAAATTAAGAAATGAATCAAGTGAAAGACAAGCAAGTAATAGTAACACTAATGTACTGGTTAGAGAAAACAAAAGTCTTGCTATGGTCAATCTTTTTGATCCTGAATTTGAGGTATTTTCAAGACATAATAATATGATTTAGGTACTTCTTATGGAACCCAAAGTGACGCTACTAAACATCAGCATGAAGTAGCCCGCATTTTTGTAAAATGACCAAGCAGTACAAATATATCTATGACAAAGACACCCTTGCCTTTGAGTTCCAATCTGGGTTGCACGGACGCGGACGCGTAGACGCGGACACGACACGACGCTGACGCGGACACTATAAAATTTTCAAAAAACTAAGACGCGGGACACGTATATATATATTTTATTTATATATTATTTATATATATAATCATGTATTTATACAAAGAAAGTCAAATATTTGACCCTAAAAATTAGAAAATGATGTTACATATGTATAAATTTCAAAAGAAAAGAAGATATCGTTTGTTTATACACGCCCAATGTCAAATAATCAGTCATTATTAAACACATAGCACAATCAAAATGCATTCTTAGATCAACACATGTCCAACTAAGGGTATACGTGATGTCATTTCCAATTACAAAATCCTAATAAAGACCTAAATTATTGATCTAAATGTTTGTATTTCTTCATTTGGTTAATAATAGTAAAAATAAAGGGAAAAGTTTATATGAAAATGAAAAAATGCGTCGGACACGCGTCATCGGTGCGTCCAAACCGGACGCAGCGTAGGACGCAGCGCAAATTGATCGTCGGACACGCGT